>PVJA010030759.1:0-25461 GCA_004027025.1 Myocastor coypus
AAAAAAAAAAAGAGTATGGACAGAAGTACTAGCACAACATTTCCCAAATATGGGGAAACAATTTGACATTCAAGTAATGGAAGCATACAGAACTCTAAACAACATCAACCTATTTAAAACCACACCCAGGTACATAATAATTAGGATTCCAGAAATTCAGCACAGGAACAGTATGCTAAAGGCTGCTAGAGAAAAGAAATAGATCACATATAAAGGAAAACCCATCGGAGTAATGGCAGATTCTCTTTACAAACCATCAAATCAAGATGAGAAAGTGAAAAAGTACTTCAAGTCTTGCAAGAAAACAAATTCCAACCCAGACTGCTATATCCTGCAAAACTCTCTTTCCAGTTCAATGGAGAAGTGAAATACTTCCATGACAAAGAACTATTAAAGAATTTCATGATGACAAACTCAGCTCTACACAGTTTACTAAAAGATATTCTAGAAAGAGATCAAAATGATCACAATTCCAGAAAGGAGAATGGAAAGAATCCACCAAATAGGGCAAATGATTAAACACAGGAGAAAAAGAGGTATACAACAGCAGTCTTTCAACTATTTTTTTACATACAGCAACAGAATATGTCCATCAGCATATTATACCAATGGACTTCTCCACCCTATGGGTCGTGATTCTGTCCAGGTATACAGGTTGGATATCAAGGAAATAGCAGTAGCTCAGTCCCACAAGTGACCCTGGCCACCAGTAAGCATCATGCACACTATGTCCACAGCATACTAGAATTTTGTGCAATACCCTTTGCCAGACTGTTAGAAGTGCTGGTCAGATATTTGCCATTCCAGTATTTATGTTGTGTTTTATTCTTAGTAATTCTTTACTATCATGAAACCTTTTTCTGAGTTGAATTGTTTTCAAATATTTAATTTTGAATTAATTAATGTTTAATTAATTTTCTGAATGTTATTTAATCTTAATTTTTTTTAAACTTTTGTTTGTTTATTTTTATGGCCGGCTCAGCCCGCCCTGAGGGCAGAGCTGGCGCAGCATGTGGTGCTGGGGATCGAACTGAGGTCCCTGAAGCTGCCTAAGCTTTCCTAAGCAGGCGCTTTAGACCACTGAGCCATCCTGCCGGGCCCCTTTAATCTTAATTTTTGTTCTAAGATTTATATTGTATCTTTGACTTACAGTCTACTTATAAGACATGATGTATTTTCTCCTGGTATTAGAAAGTCTAACAAGTGTATTTCCATTTTCCATTTGACTTTCTATTACGTCTTGTCTTTTACACACACACACACACACACACACACACACAACAGTTCTTTTTTCTTTCTTTCTTTTAGTCCTTTGAATTAGTCTATTTTCTTATACACTTGTTCTTTTTTTCTAATGTGGGATAAGATGCTATTTAATTTTATTTTTCCATAGCTAATTTTTTCATATATATGCTTTAATGATTGTTTTTTCTTTACAGTTAACTTTGGACAATTTCATTTTTGTGTCTCTTGGTAAGATTTTCTTCAAATTTCTTGTGCAGAAGGTTCATTTTTCTTGGAAACGTGCTATAATTTCAACTAAATTCAGAAATTTAAAATCTTTAAAAAAAGAATAAATAAATACAAAGCATTTCTTGGAGAAATATGAATTCAGTGTTATTCTTAGATGAACTGAATGAGTACATTGTGAGGAATTAAATTAGTACAGAGTCACAGTTCAGTTAGTAAAAACACTAGTTGGCTACCATGGGCATATCTGTGTTTTATGGGTTGGACATATAAAGCTTGACATTTCTGTTTTACTCAGTTTCTCTAAGCACTGCACATGAACTGGTTTGCCACCAGAGCATCCTTCTCTCTCAGGAGAAGCAAAATCCTACAAGTGTATAAGCAAACTTCAATCCTAGACAGCATCTTTGAAGTAAAAATAGACATGAAATTGCATATCAGTCTTAGGCAGTTTCCCATCACTGAGACAAAATACCTGAAACCTTTCCAAAACTGTGAGATTTTGAAGGCCATTTAAGAGAACAATATTTTTCCTTAAAAAATTAGAAAAATAAAACATATTTTAAACTTTAAAGATACAGGATTTTTAAAGTTTCTAGATAGCTACAGTAGTCCTAAAAAGAGTGTATATGTACTTTTAAAAAACGTAGTTCTCGTGCTGAGGAGATAGCTTGGCAGTCTAAGAGCCTGCCTAGCAAGCTCAAGGACCGGGGTTTGATCCCTGCTACCACATGCCATGTTGGTCCCGGAACCCTGGGCAAGCTGTGCTGACCAGTGAAACCGGTTGTGGTGGTGAACGCCTGCGATCCCAGCAGTAGGGAGGCTGAGACAGAGGGTCACTACACGTCTGGGACAAGATCTGGTACAAAACAAAACAAAACAAAAAAACCCTTAAAACGTAGTTCGTATGTCAGGACCACTGTAGCACATTTTTTTCCTAACTTCTTCCCAATGTTTAAAAGTTATAATATTTGGGTTAGAAATATAAATTTCACAATTTGGCATGCTAAACAATCTCATATATACAATTTGAAAACTAAGGAAGCAAAAACTGTAATGAAAAAATAATCTTAAGCATTGGTGAAATAGAAAATAATAAATGTAATAAATATATTTAATATTCCAAGTAAATATATGTTTGTAATAAATCTTGAAAAGTTTATTTGCATAGTCCAAAGAGAAGCAATTCTATTGGAATAGAATATTATTATTATTATTTGTTTTGTTTTGTCTTTTTGACGCAGGGTCTCACTATGCAGTTGAGGCTGGCCTTAAGCTCACTTTCTGGTCTCAAATTCACACAGATCCTCCTGCCTCAGCTTCCCAAGTGCTGGGATTACAAGCGTGCGCCACCACACCTGGCTTGGAATATTATTTTTAAATGATATAATGCATGCATCATAACACTAGTAGCCATATAAAATGTAATGTTCAGGATAAAGAATACATCTAAAGGGAACACTGATAGTGCACTTTATGTGGATTAAAAGAAAGGCATCATAAGTAATTTCTCATACATACAATCAATGAATATTTACAGATGCTCTATGAGAAGACAAAAATCTGCCAAAAAGGAACTATCTCTCAGGTAGCTTACTGTTAGCTTCTGGGAGGAAGAAAACGTTACAAGATGTTTCCAGAGTTGAGCATGGTGGTACACGCCTGTAATCCCAGCGCCCAGGAGACTGAGGCAGGGAGACTGAGAGTGTGAGGCCAACTTGAGCAACATGGTGAGATGTGACTCAAAAAAAAAATAGCCAAACTGGTGTCATGGAGAAAACTCACAGAAGACTTCAGGGTGTGGTACACTTGCTTTAGAGAAAATTTACCTCCAGAGCTAAAACATGACCAACAGAAAGCTTTAGGTGAAGTTCTAGTGAGAAATGCAAGACCAGAAGGAAGAAGAAAAGTAAAAACACTGACTTAAAAACGAATTTGGAAGACTGGAAGCAGAAACCCTGTCAAAGAGAGGAAGACCAGGCAATCGGCATTGCCACGGCAGCAAGCTCATCTCTAGAGGCCTTCAGTCACAAGTTTGCGTCTTACTGGAACTGTGACTTACAGGCACTGGAGGACTCTGAGCAGAAGAGTGAGGTCTATGACAACATTTACATCTTGTGAGGTTCCTAGAAGTGCCAAGTATTACCACTCTAGGGAACACAGACACAAATGACGTCTTTACAGAAATTGTAAAAAATACACATGGGAAAGGACAAGTCAACACTAAATTTAACATTGCACACAAGAAAGAAAACACTTTAGTTTGCCAAGGACAAGTAAACACTACATTTAACAGTATAGGTAAGCCAAAAGGAAACAAAGTATTTACTGTTTGTCCATAATTTAATTAGTGCTGGAACTGAAGATCTGCTATTATCACACTAGTTACAACTTTATTCATCAAATATCACTGTTGGAGCAAAAGTCTCTACAGTCACATTCATGGAATATTCCTCTGTATTTATCTTATCTAGTCCAGTCCAAGTATTTATTTATTTATTTATTTATTTATTTATCTATTTATTTCTTTACCATGGCTGGCTTAGCCCACCTGAAGGCGGGGCTGGCACAGCATATGGTGCTAGAGATCAAATCACAGACCCTACATTTTGCCTAGGCTTGCCTAAGCAGGTGCTATAGAATGCTGAGCTATCTCCTCAACCCAAGTGCAGATATTTAAACATTTTGGATTTCATCTGATGTTCCACACTGTGTTTCTGAGTAGGAATTCAGAAGTTATTGGCTAGCTCACAGCAATGTATATTTTTTAAAGCTTTTGGAGGAAACATCCAATGATGCAGAGATTTATGTTGGAACATTGTGAGTCTCGGTCCACAAGTAGCAGACAAGCCGAAAGCTTCAGTCTCCCTAGCCTTCCTATCTGAAGGAAGCTTGTGGTTCACTGTCCATCCCTCCCACTGGGATCCAAGAACAGCCCAGCAAGAAAGATTAATTTTCAGGGGTCACACTACTTGATTATCTCTGGGAATTCCAGGTCCTGTGGATTGTTCTGTCCAACGTGGACAATAAAGAAGGGCTGACCTGTTTCCTTCATCCAAGTCCTTGCATAAGGAGCTCTGACTGAGAATACACACAATGATTACCTACTTGTGGTCGAAAGCCACTCCCTTGCTGGGCAGAAGTTCTGCAAAGGAAAACTAAACAAACTGTAGAACAGTGCCTATTTGCTCATGCTTACTCTTAAGTTATGGTATTCATACAAGTAAAAAAGATCAAAGTTGTTGTGGAATAAAATTTCAGTCCTGATTTCCTGTCACTTTTAGAATTTTGTTAATTACATAATAGCTCAACTATTAAAAATCATATTTTGTGTGCTGTCATGAAAAATGTTAACTAACTTTGGTATCGTCTTTGGCTAAGGAAAAGGGAATACAGAAGAGTAGATGATATTTACAGGTACCTGCTATGGACATGTGACCAATCACAGATATAAGGATTGTACTGCTAAGATTATTGTTGTCCTATGTATTATCTATCTACCTATCTATCTATCTATCTATCATCTATCTATCTGTGTCTCTCTATCTCTCTGTCTCTTTTTCTGTCTCCCTCTCTCTGTTTCTCTGTCTCTCTCTCTCTCTCTCTCTATATATATATATATGTATATATATATGTATATATATATTGGAGACTAAGTTCAGGACTTTGTACATTTGTACATGCTGAACAAGTGCTCTACCATTACCCACATCTTCAGTACTTCTTATTTAGAAACAACATTTTGCTAGTTATCTAAGCTGGCCTTGAACTTGTGATCTTCATACAGAGACTTGGGAGTAGCCAGAATTATAATCATGCACCCACCTTATAGCTAATTTTACATGTCAGTTTGACTGGTTCCTGAGATTAGACTTTATACTATAGTTCTGGGGTGTGTGTGTGTGTGTGTGTGTGTGTGTGTGTGTGTGTGTACAAGGGCATTTGAAAGTATGAACTGAGTAACTAGATTTCTCTTCCTTGGGTGGGTAGGCTTAACCTACTCTTCTGAAAGTCTGAACAGAAGCAAATGTGAAGAAGGATGTTTCCACACTTCCTAGCATGCTACTTGGCCAGAGCATTACATTTTGGCTGCGATTACAGCTGTGGGACTCAGGCCCTCAGACCTAAATTGGAATCTGCATTGTTGGCTTTCCTGGTTCTTTGAACTTTAAACTTACAGTGAATTATGCAACTTGATTTTTAAAGTCTCCAATTTACAGATTGGTGATTGGGGAACTTTTGTTATATAATAATAAATAAAAAATTATATAATCTAATTACATGGGCTGGGCATGGCAGAGACTAAGGCAGAAGGATCACAAATTTCAGTCTAGCCTTTGCAATATTGTAACTTAACAAGATGCTGTTTCAAAGTTAGACATAAAAACAAGACTAAAGTCTTGGCCTAACGTGAAGATGTGGGTTCAATCCCGGCCACCACCCTCCATCCTAGACAAAGACAGTGAGAGAGACACAGAGAAAGAGCTGCAGTGCTGATTAGACCCTCCTTCTTCTTTGTGTGCTGCCTATGTGTTTTCTTTGCTCTCTTAATCGCTTATTGTGGAACATAAAGTGATACATAATATATCCTTATGGTACTGTTTTTCTAGAGAACCCCTGTGACAGAGTGCATCTATCTAAGACATAATAACAAGCTAATTCACTGAAATTAACATGATAACTACATTGATTTCATACTGAAAAACAAATGCTAAAATAACTGGTGGAAAGAAAAAGAAAAGAATTATAAAGTTATATTATATTGTACCATTAGAATCATTAGTACTCTAGGAAATATGTAGGTTTTTAAAACACAACTGATTATTATACATTTCTTATTTTCCTTTCAGTGAGAATTTTAGGGAAACTCGACATTAGTTAACACACACATTTTAATACTTGTTAAAACCTTTCTAACAGAAATTTTGATTCTCCATTGCTGTTCTGGGATCTTTGATGATTATAACCACCCACCAAGAAGAGGAGAAAACTGCATAGGATATCCATTTCTACTTTATAGTTTATGTTACAGTTGTGAAATAAAACTTAGAGGAAGCCATCGATTTCATTTGAGCTCCTCCACAGGCTGTAACAAAACAGCCTGATTTTTTTTTTTTTTTTTTTTTTGTGGGACCAGGGTTCGAACTCACGACCTTGCACTTGCCCAGCAGGCACTTGTGCCTCGAAGCTATCTCCCCAGCCCCTGTTGTGTTATTTATGATAAAGTCTCATTTCACAAACTGAGTCTCCTTTACCTGATCTTCAAGAAATTGGGACAGGTACGATAGTGAAATCTCCAACCAGGTCGTTTTAGCCACAGTAGAAGGGAAGTCCCCTCTGCATTAAACTTTAAGTAACCTGAAGTTACCTGATAATAACTAATTCATTTTTATAATGTTTTCTTACTCCCATTTTAACTCCTCTATTTTTTAAAAAAAGGACTTATCATTCCCAGTGTACCATCTCTTTTTTCTAGATGAGAAAGTGCCCTATTCATGAGTATCCAATAAAAAAAAAAATTTTGATCTCTCAATTAAATTTCTAAAAGTGTTATCTTTCCATAAATCTTAACTAGTTTGTTCCACCTTTTGGGGTCCTGGGTTTTCTGTCTAGTTGCTTTCAAAACTATTAATGCATAATATAGAACCCCAAGAAAAATATGCCTATGTAAGATCCTAACCTGTGTAAGATCTATTATGGCTATAAAGTAGGCATCAATTAGATTTGTTATATATGAACTTACCTGGTATTAGCTGTAGAAAAATTCTTCAACTACTCTGACCTAAAACACAAACCAGTTCACAGCCCTAAGCCTCAAGACAGCAACAGGAAAGCCAGGCATGGTAGCACACGCCTGTGATCCCAGTACTTGGGAGGCTGAGGCAGGAGGATCAGTGCGAGTTAAAGACCAGCCTGGGCCACAAAAGTGAGCTCAAGGCCAGCCTGAGCTGGATAGTGAGACCCTATCTCAAACACACACACACACACACACACACACACACACACACACACACACACAAAGACAGCAACAGGGGCTCTAATCTGTTCTTGAAAAATGCTACCAATATAAAAACAATCACCAGTAATCTAGATCCTGAGTTTGTTACCAAGCTTACCATGAAGATAAGGCTTCAATTCCAAGCAATGTTCCACCACCCTAGACAGACAGAATAAGAGAGACAGAGAAAGAGCTGAGGTGCTCTGATTATTCCCTCATTCTTCTGGGTGCGTAATCTGCATTTTCTTTTCTCTCTTAATCTCTTAAGAAGAAGATAGCATGGGGGGCGGGGGGGATTGCTAGCAACCTAGGCAGAAGATGACTTCTGTTGAGATGTCACAAACCGAATAATTTTTATTTTACACAAGGTATATTTTCAGATGAGTTCAATATATTTTAAGTGGTTTAGTTAACATCCAAAGAGAACTACTTCATTTGTTGAAGTGGTTTCTGGCAACAGATAGGTCAAGAGTATTGTATTTTCTGGACATAACCAGGAATAAGGTGAACATTTGCATTTATTAGCACACCTTCATAAAATGTGAATCAGAAGTGCTTTGATGGAGGCAGAGGTAGAAGGAAGTCTTTCTATATGAAAGAATGAAGGGTTGCAGACTCTTGTGAGACACGCATACCCTTTTTTATGACAGCATAAATCAGTCGCTAAACTCTGGAAACGCCCTAGATGTTTGTGAACAGATGAGCAGATAAAGAAAATGTAGCTCACATACACAGTGAAACATTGCTCACCCATAAAGATGAATTGAGGTTGCTTGTGGGAATGTGGCCTGAACTAGAAATCATCATATTAAGGGAGATTAGCGAAGCTCATAAAGTGAAATATCACATGACTTCTCTCACAGGAAAAACCTAAAAATACAAAGATTAATAAGTAAAGAATTAAAATAAAGCAAAGGAGATGAAGAAAGCATAAGGTGGAATTCTGGAGACAGGAAAGGAGATAAGTGGAGAGAGAAAAGGGAGAGGAGTTAATGGGATTGAAATTAACTAAGATATATTAAATGCATTTACCAACTTCCCAAAACAAACCCCATTATCATGTAACTTTATGATGCCTGATAAAATTTTTAAAAATTCAAATCCTGTATGGTAGGCAAAACAAAACAAAACAAACAAACAAACAAAGAAAAATGCTTAGGATTGATTTGGAATAGCATCTAGTAGTATTTTATAGAAAACTGCATTAAAACTTAGACTATTTCTGGGACAAATATAGCACTGATGCAGGGAAACTACAAATGATGTAGAGAAAATTAATTTCCTAATCTGACCTGAGATGAGTTCGTGTTCTCTAAAACTGAAGAATGTATTTCAGGAACAGAGGTCGAGAGTAGAATCTTTATTGGGAAAGAAATCTGTGTGAGAAGGACAGACGGGGGCCCAAGCGGGATGCCCAGGAAGCTGTCTCTTACAGGATACTTTCATAAGGCAAAACCATGAGGGGCTAAGGTGGAGAAAATGGGAACTCACTTAGTTAGATGTGGGGTGGGACAAAACTATGGTCAACCAATGGGACTTGTAGTGGTTGATACAATGTGTCAACTTGGCTAAATGACTCAGCAGCCCGGTTCCCTGCTGGTGGGAGCCCCACTCTGGGGTACAACTGATTCTTTCCTGGAGTGTGACCAGGGCCCACCTAGGATATGATTGGATTTCTCTCTAGAATGAGATCAAGGGCCCATCCTGGGATATGATTGGTTCCACCCTAGGGCGCAATGAGCCCACGTCAGAATGACTGAGCACAAAGAGACTTTTTAAAGGGCTGAAGGAGTCAACACTTCACTTCTCCGGAGAAGCTTCTGTCTTCACATTCAGCCCGGACTTCATCATCTGGCTTGCAGCGCAGACTCTTTGGCCTCCAGCTTGGATCTTTCGCCATCCGTCGCAGACTCTTCAGCATCCATTTACAGACACTTCAGTCTTCCATTTCAGACCCATCAGCCAACAGAGACTTACACGGAGTGCTGCGGTGAAGTCCAGGCCTCGGGATTGAATTCTTCAGTCCGGAGCATGCAGACGCCCTGTGCGCGCTTCCTCATCTGACTCTGTGGCTGACTATTGTAAGCCAATCTTACAATTTCTTATAGATTGTATATTTTGTGTTAATATCCATTCTTTATATTATGTCTATTCTGTTCCTCTAAGTAAAACCCTGACCAATACAGGACTATAAGCACCATTGCTCAGGTAAATTTTATTTGGTTCAGGACCAAACTGGGAATGGAGTCACATAGCAAGTACACATGAACATAGAACAGGACTTTATCTGGTATAATGATTCCTCCTGGCTTTCTCAGGGTGAAGATCAATTCTGGATGCTAATCTTTAGGAAGGTAGGCATTTGTTTGATCTTTGGTCTTTAGGTCTGGCTCACAGGAGAGCGTTTGCCCCACCTATAGTTGTAAGGTATCTTGTCTTCCATATTATCTCCTTTGAGGCCCTAATCCTGTCTGACTGCCTATAATATTTCTATCTAACTCAGCTGCCTGCAACAGTACCAGTCAATAGTTCTATAAATGTAACAAAACAGAAATAAAAACCAATGTTCCAAATCAATTACTCCCGTGAGATTGATTTATTAGTCCTAAAAACTTTTCTAGACAAGCCACTGTACCCTTACAAATTTGAATTATTTCCTTTTTACTTCTAAGTAAGTAAAACTATGAAGATATGATGGTTACTTAACACTACACAGTTCACTAATTAAATTAATGAAAATGGCTTACTACTTTAAAGTGAAGTTTTTCGCTCTTATTTTCATTGAAAACAAAAAGAAAAAAATCTCAGGGCTGGGGAAATAGCTCAGTAGAGTAAGTGCTCACCTGGCAAGTGCAGGGTCCTGAGTTCAGTCCCAGTACCACACACACACACACACACACACACACACACACACACACACAAAAGACAGTCTCTCAAGTTGTCAATTTTAGGTCAAATTTGTTATAGGCTGTGTTGTTTAAGGCTCTCTTATGGAAAAGCTTTTAATTTCAGCTTACTATATCATGGTTAAAAAGTTCTTTCTGGATCCTTCTAGAAAACAAAATTTGGAAAATGAAAGAACAGTTACTAATGCTGCCTAACAAAATGCTATAACCTTTAAATTCAGCACTATTCTATGAAGCCTTGTAAAGTCTAAATACTTTTAAGATCACATATGAGGATTAAAATTAAACATCTTTCAGTAAGGGGGGCCACCTACTGATTTGTGGCCATAGAGCTGAGGCAATCCATGTTCTTAAAACAAAGAGGACATAAAAACCACCTGGCTTGAGTAAACATTTAATCTCCGGCCTGAGGTCATTTGTGTCCTTGTGAAATAGATTACTAGACATAGTTAAACCCACCCGTTCTCGGAATGCTACTAAAACCACAGAGTTAGCTAAATAGTTGCCCTTTGGCCTATCCCTCTTAGTTTCCTTAATGAGACATATATTCCCAAACCCACCAATTATTTTAAAGGTCAACCTAAACTAACCAATGCGATTCGCTTCTGTAACTTGCTTGCTCCCTCCTCATTTTGTGGTTTTTGCCTTTAAAAACTGTGTCTGCTACACTGAAGGCGCGCTCTGTTCCTGCGTGTTCAGACCGCCCTGGGTATACGTAGATAAATAAAGCTTGCCCTTTGCAATTTGCATGAGAGACGGACTCTTGGGGTCTCCTTTCGCGGTGACTCGACCCTTACAGCCTTACAGTGTGTGTGTGTGTGTGTGTGTGTGTGTGTGTGTGTAGATGTATACATGCTTCTATGGGCATAGAAGGGTTAATATATGACTAATAATATGCTCACTGACCGTACTGCTGTCACAGCAACGTTAGGGTTACCAGAGGTGAAGAACAGAGTGACACCCAGAGAAATGCAGGGAACTGAGCTTTCCTACGCCAGCAGGCCCAGAGCAGCTGCCTGTTCCAGAGGCTCAGCCTCCGACTAGTGTGGGGCGTTACTTTAATACCATTTGTCAGGCAGGATGGGGGGCTTTTGTGAGCAAGTGGAGTTGCACCATACTGGAATAAACAAAAACAGGCCAGGGACAGCTTGTGCCTCCCTGGTAGGCCTTGTGGCTAGAAGCCTGTGTACAGAAGCAGAGGGAATGCTGCAGACTATTGACGCATCTCCCTTCTGAAACGTTTGGAACACAAAAGTCCCGTAGTGTAGGACTGAGTCCAGTTTTTCAAAGAGTACTACTGAATGCACGGAGCATACAAATCTCCATTCTGGACAACAGAAAAAATGGAAGAGACAGGCAGTTAACTAAATGTGCACCAACGTGCTATAATAATAAAATACAGATGTGTGCAGGTATAACAATATACATATATGGCATTGCTATGGCTCATCCACTGTGCCAACTTAAGGTCTAGAAGCTCAACTGAGCAACTCAGTAGTTCTGTATCCTGGGGCATAGAGGCCACGCTCACTCAGCTCTAGCATGCCGTTCATTGTGTCAACTTGAGAAGTTTAAAAGTTTAACTAAGCCTTCTGTGAAGACAACAGTGTACATTGTATTAATAAAAAAAAAAAAAAAGGCTTAAGTGACTCAGGAGGGAGTCTGGGCCCCTATGTTGTAAGCCTTCTCAGCTTGTGGCAGAGGAGGGCACAGAGGTGGCGTCAGCAGGGGCGGATAGCCAGCCCACAATACAAGGGAGGAGAGGAGGCTGGCTTCCCCTCTTTCCTCTTGCTGCTTTTGTGTCTTCTGCAGCCTTGAATAGCTATCCCCGTGCCAGGCCACCCCACCTCGGAGCCAGCCATTTACGGACTGAAACCTTCATAAACTGTGACCTAAGTAAACCTTTACTTCCTCAGTTTTTGGCGTCTGGTATTTTTATCCCAGCAAGGGGAGAAAAGTAACTAAGACAGGCATATAAGTAAGACATAAAACATTATGGGAAAAATAGTGGTGTCATAAGAAATGGTCATGGGGCACTGCTTCAAGGGGTAATGGCAGTAGCACTGTTAGAAAAGTCAGATATGAGTTGAAAATATGTCCGAGTGGCTAGAACAGACAGTCACAGAGCTTCATAGACAGAGAAGTTCACGCGGAGGAGCTACAGGACTGGAAACCCCTTGGCTGACTCAAGGAACTGCAAGATCAGGGACGTTACAGAACAAAGCAGGCACGGATCGCCAGAGCTGAGAAGGGAGCAGCGCGCAGGGCCAGCGCACACTCTCTCTGTCTCTACCTCTAAGCTAAGCTTTACAGATCCTGATCTACAACCTGCCTTCTTTTCATGCCTCTTTTTTATTTTACTACAAAAGTCACAGATTTTGCTTTTAAATTGTTGGAAATGTCAGTGATACAAAGGAAAAATTCTACTGTGAGGAAAGTTCCGAAAGGACAACACCCGGAGCTGTCCAGCAGCTCTCACTGAGCAGGTGTCCCTCAGAGTCACTGTGTACCTCCGTTTGTTAGCACAGAAAGGACGACAGCAGGGTGTCCTGGAATTGAGATAAGGCCGTGCTGAAACCACTGAGCCACTGCCAGGAGTAACGAGAGTACCCAGGCAAACATCGGAAACTGCTAGTGACTTGCGAAGAGCAATGTTCTCAAATATTTGAAGCAATAAAAGCCATTAAGTACTTTCTGTGGTGTTGGGTGGCTATTGCTCAAATGCTCTAATTCTTTACATGAATTAAATAATAATTCTCCATCTTAACTCTTCTTTTTTTTTTTTGGTGTTTTTGAGACAGAATTTCCCTATGTAGTTCAGACTGGCCTTGAACTCTCAGTGATCCTCCTGCCTCGGCCTCCTTCCAAGTGCTGGGATTACAGGGGTGTGGGCCACCACTCCCAGATTCCACTTTGGCTCTTGTAACTCATAATAATTACACCATTTCAGAGATGAGTCCACTGAAGGGGGTTCCCTGAAGAAGTGCTTGGACCTTCCATGGATCCCTGCGGGGTCTTTCAGGCAGGACTCGGGTCACCACTCAGTGGCTCCTGGGGCGAGGCACTGAGTCCCTGCTCTACATCAGGCTGACACTGAAAGTGTTATGTGCTGGGCCAGTGACTCAGAAGGTGAAGAATTTACCAAGATGGGGGCAAGAAAAGGGAATTTTAGAGTACAGCTCACTATCATGGGGCCCAGCTGGCAAGTTCTCAGAGAGAGAATCACCCTCCCTGGCGGAGGGAGAGAGACTTTCTGGGTTCCTTCAGGTTAAAAATGTTGTGGAGCCGGGCGTGGTGGCTCACACCTGTAATCCCAGCACTCGGGAGGCTGAGGCAGGAGGATCAGTGTGAGTTCGAGACCAGCCTGGGCTACAAAAGTGAGCTCAAGGCCAGCCTGAACTGCATAGCGAGACCCTGTCTCAAAAAAAGACAAACAAAAAAAAAATGTTGTGGATAAGGTATGCACACGTGGGAAGAGACTGCTAGGCAGAGGTTAGGTGGGGAATTAAGCTCCTCATCTCCTTGAGGCTGATAACATGCATCATGGTCCTGGTAACGATGCAGGGAGAAAAAATTGTTCCTGCGTGGATGACGATCACCAAGTGATACAGGGACCTCCGAATGTTATAGGGAAAACTGATCTCCCATCCCAAAAAGTACCTGGGATGAGTTTGTCTTCTTGAAAATCCAAGAATGAATTTTAGGAACAAATGGAGGTTATGAGCAGAATATACGTATTAGAGGAAAAAAAGCTCTTGTCTGAGAGACCAGGACAGGAGGCAGGTTCCTAGTGGATGTCCCTGGGAAGCTGTCACCTACAGGGGGCTTTTATAGAGGAAAACCAAGTGGTGAGCAGGCTCTAAGGTGGTGGAGAACAGGGAAACTCACTTAAGTGGGTAGAGGTAGGACAAAACTATGGTCAGCCAATGAGATTACAAGCACCATTGCTCAGGTCAATCAGATTAAATCCAGTACCAAATGGGGAAGCGAGCCACATAGCAAGCAGGCAAGGATACCGAACAAGGTCTCTTCCTGTTGGGGGTTGGGCTAGTGACTCAACTGGGCTGTTTCAAGGTGATTGATACCTACTTAGAATATCAATCCCTGATGACCATCCCTAGGGAAGTATGTAGCTGTATTTGTTTACTCTTGAGATCTGGACCACAGCAGAGGAGTGTCTGTTTATAGTTCTGAAGTTATCGTCTTCCATATCATCCTTGAGGGCCTGGCCCTATCTACCTATAATATTTTTATCTAATTCAGCTGTCTACAACAGTAAGATCTGAATCCAGGGCTGAGTCACTTGTTACAGGCAGGGATGCGCACAGCTATTTTGCCGTAAGGGTCTGAGATAGCTGATTTTGAAGCAGAGAATCTGACTCTAGGCTAAAACCTATTGAAGTACTCCAGAAAAAGAGGCCTCTCGCTGTTGCTTAGCAAGCCCCAGGGGGCACTTCAAGACCTCAATACCCTGTCCACACTCTGAAACGAACAGAACAGCGTGACTTGGCTGGAACCTCTTCAGTTCCAGCCTTGCAGGGGGCCACTGGAGTTGCCAGTGGAGGACAAGGTCACCAGCCCACTTGGAGCTGCCTGTGGCAGTCAGATTCAGGCCATGTGGGGCTGTGTTCTGGACCGCAGCACCCTGCAGGGACATCTTTGCCTCCGTCACATGGCTGCCACACATGGGTGTCACATGATTGCCCATGAGGAGACAGCAAAAACACAATGGTGTGGCCATGTTAACCAGGTTGCTAACGTTCTCTTTGGCTGGATTCTCATTTTTCTTTTGAGCTTGACTCCCCCAGCTGCTGCTGGTTGCCTGAGTCCCTCCACGCTGCTCCTCTAAGTCTGTGATTTCTTCCTGAGGAGAAGCACAGGGTGGGTGCTCCATGTCCAGCTAGCCCAGTTTTGATTTTTTTTGTTTGTTTTTGGGGTTTTGGTTATATCGAATGGGACAGACGGGATAAACTGGGTCTATTCTATCTTAACTGCGTATGCAGGCCTCTGTGCATCTTTTTTAATTCTGCTGTTCCTTTAACACTGCAGTGCACATTGCTTATGTTCCTATATACACACACATGACCACTGTGGTCTGCACATCAAGAGATGTACTTAAAAAAGAATAATTTCAACATGCAGATATTGTAAATACATGACATTGGTAGGTAATTATACTTTATTATTCTTGGATGAAAATCACAAATGAAAAGGGAGATCTAGTGGACTCACTGCATAATTTAAAAACTATTTCAAAGTTACCCCATAATAATTCTCAGATTACCTAAGCAGTATTTTTTTCTGCATTCAATTATCTTTTTTTTTTTTTTTTTTTTTTCTTTTTTATCTTTTTGAGACAGGGTCTCACTATGCAGTTCAGGCTGGCCTTGAGCTTATTTTTGTAGCCCAGGCTGGTCTCAAACCCACACTGAGCCTCCTGCCTCAGCCTCCCGAGTGCTGGGATTATAGTCATGTGCTACCACGCCTGGCTAAATCTGTGCTTTTCTTCATGAAAATAATTCTAACTATTATTAGGAAATATCTCATGTGAGCCTATAATCCCGAATCTTGGGAGTCTGTAAGTAGGCGGATCACTACAAGTCCGATCTAATATCTAGTAGTGAGACCCTGAACACTCTGTAGACCCTTCCCTAAAACACAAAAGAAAGAAAGAGAGAAAGAAAGAGAGAGAGAAAGAAAGAAAGAAGGAAAGAAAGAGAAAATATTTCATGGCAAATAAGACCAAAGAAATATAGAGCTATCATTTTATATACAAAGTAATTGTGTCTTTTGCCTTATATAAGTTGTGCAGGAAATAAAAATAAAAAAGAGGGTCAGCAAGATAGCTCAGCAGACTAAGTGCTTCCTTAGGCAAGTGCAGGGACCAAGGCTCGATCTCTTGCACCATATGCAGTGCCAGCTCCACCTCCAGACATACCGAGCCAGCCACTGAGACCAGGAACGGTGGCCCATGCCTGTAATCCCAGTGCTGGGGAGGCTGAAAACAGGAGGATCACTATGAGTCTGGGCTGTGTAGTGAGACGTTGTTCCAGATACATTTTTTAAAAATAACAAAAAGACTGGCAGTATAACTCAGTGTGAAGGTTCTCGTTTACTCCCCAGGACCACCAGGAAAAGAAAAAAGAAAGAAAAGATAAAAGAAATATCCATATGATTGTTCTTATCTTTTTTTTTTAACGATGCAATTTTTGTTTGTTTATTTATTTTTATGTTCAGCTCAGCCTGCCCTGCGGGCAGGGCTGGCGCAGCACGTGGTGCCAGGGATCGAAACAAAGTCCCTACAGCTGCCCAATCTTTCCAAAGCAGGTGCTTTAGACCACTGAGCCATCCTGCCAGGCCCCAGATTGTTCTGATCTTAAATGTCACATGAAAGCATGACAGTTGACTCAATTGCCAACTTACTGGTTCAAAAGAAGCCTTGAGGATTACTACAGCACATTCTGGATGTGTCCATGTTGTGTCAAGGAAGCATTGTCCTAGGTACTATCTCTGGTCTCTGGCTCCTTCCTTCCTGGCACTTATGCTGTTTTCCAATATCTTTAATATGAGCCATTTTTTGCCCTCATGGACACCTACCACAATGGTGTTTCCTTAGAACTAGTTAAGTAGGTAATAATGCCCCTGAAACTACGAGTCAGGTTCAACCTATCTTCTTAAAAATTCCAAAGGTCAAATATTTTTTTCTAGCAACTGGAATGCTGATTGATACAGAAAATTGCTACTGGATGGTTTAGGTCATTTCTGTGACTATACCTGGCCGTGTGGTTCAGAAATCTTTGGAAATGACCTGGGGAAAATGTTGAGGTTAGCAGGTTTAGAAAGAGAAGAATTGATGGACAAGCAGAGACTGATGGACAATTCTACTCAGTGCTCATGACTCGGTTACTTTTCTCTTGTTGCTAGGACAAAATAACAGACACCCAAAATTAATAAAGGAAAGATTTATTTAGCTCACAGTTTGTGAACGTTTCAGTCCATAATCAGCTGGCTCCAAGGCAGGGGGGCAGCAGTTGATGGTGACAGAAAATAGCAAATAGGAAGAGCCAAAAGGGAGGAGCAGCAGCTGCAGTGGCTAGAAAGCCTCTCCCCCCTCCTTGTATTGTATTCTGGCTATCAGCCTCAGCCTCAGGGTGCATGCAGCACTCATACGCATAGCCCCAGCACTGGACCATGAATTAATCATGAGCTCTAGAAGCCTGCACTAATGACTGCATGAGGATTTGGGAGGACAGCTAAACACAACCATAGCAGCTCATAAGATGAGAACACTTCAAGAAATGTGGCCGGGCGTGGTGGCTCACGCCTGTAATCCCAGCACTTGGGAGGCTGAGGCAGGAGGATCGTTGGGAGTTCGAGACCAGCCTGGGCTACAAAAGTGAGCTCAAGGCCAGCCTGAACTGCACAGTGAGACCCTGTCTCAAAAAGCCAAAAAAAAAAAGAAATGTGGCGATAGAGTGCAGATTCATGAGGGTTCAGACTGTGTTGAAAGCTATGTGAGAAACTGGACTCTGGCCAAAAAAAAAAGAGGACATTTTTCCTGAATTCTGAGAATTCAATTGAGGTTCATTTTGGAAGTGATTCACTGATTGATCTGGTGAAGGAAATTTTAAGACAACCCAGCATTTAGGTTGAAACACAGGTACTGACAGCTACTCTCAGACAGATGTATAGTAACAATAAGGAGCAAAAAGCAGAGCATAATGCTTTGAAAAACTTAAATTTTGGCCTGCAAAGAACCACAAGTAAACTTGGAGCCAAAGAAGTTATGGTTATGAGAATAACACCATAAACCATAATAAAGACATCAAGGACTTTGAACCCAAACAAAAGAAAGATAGATTTAAAACACTTAAAGAATCATGAAGGCCCCACCCACTGACAGCTTAAGGGGATGGGAGCGTAGTGATGACCCAAGAGGAGAAACCTTGGGAACCTTGCTCAGGAAGATCGCTCTGGGCATTGGTTCCCTGGATTTCATTTCAGCGCGCTCAGACACATACATTGCTATGCTCCAGGAGAGATGGACAACTGCATGAACTGTCCATAGGCCAAGGCACCACACACGTGATGCCATATTCTCAGGAGCTCAGAATGCAAGTGGTGTGGGACAATAAAGGCTTCCACTTAGATTTCAAAGGAAGGTCTCTAATGCCAGGTAGTGTGTCCCCGAGAGGTGGGTAAATAAAGTGATAGAGAGGAAACCAAAGGCAAAGTAGGAATTCCAAGAAGTTGAAGACACAAAGAACATGGAGCATGTGCTAAGGAGAGCTGCAGACAGCAAGAGGAGCTTACTCAAGGAAGACGCTTTCGAGCTGCAACTATATGGCCACTGGGGTGGGGCCACCTAAACCCTATAAATCCTATAGCTTACCTCCAAGTGTTTATTCATGCTGAATATGGAATTATAGGACTAACATTGGTCATGATGAGGTTTTTTTTGTTTTCGGGGGGCTTTTTGGGGTAGCTTTCCATTTAATGAACAAGTGGCTCTCACTCAGAAACAAATCGTTCATCTCAGAAGCCCCAGAAAGCTTGTCCTCACAAGCAGCTTTGTAAAGATGCTCCCATCAATTCGGGAACATACATTATCTCAACTATGTGACAGGTCACCACTGCATTACTATTGTTTGTGAGTCAATGTTAATAGATGTGTTATTTTGCATTGTAATATTTGCATTTTACCCAATTATTTGCATAGTGCTAGAATTTCTCTTCTAGAAAAGTGGATTAAGATAATGCAAAGCATCTTGGTCTTAGTTATATAAATTAGATGCTAAGGTAGAAGTTGCCGCCACAGTACCTGGGATGGAGGGCCACAGCATGGACGGGATGTCAGCTAACAGTTCAACACAGAAACCACTCATGACAAATGGGTTGGGAGTCACTCACACCAAGGAGCAAGCCAGAACAGAGGCATTCTCTGGTTTTCTTGGACTTCCAGGGTTGATGCAGAACTACAACTTCACAGCATTCCAGCTCCTTAGAAATAAGATCCTCTCATTACATCTGTTTCTCTGGACTGGCTTTGGGTCATGATGAACAATCAGAGGAAAAACTTGCCCCACCCAGATTAGGTTCCCATAGCCATCCTACCCACTTCTTCAAGTGTCTTATTGTATCATAGCTGCCTTCCTGCATACAAGGTGAAGGTCCCACCCACCACTGACATATGTGAAAAATGAACTTTTGTAGATAGAAGAATCAGAAATAACTCCTCTCATTTTTTAAAGTGGCTTTTATATTAAGATAGCCCAGCCAGTGAGGCACAGGGCAGAATTTTGAGCTGGGTGCGAAGGTTCTGGAACTGTTCTATGGCCTACATGTGTGCCCTGGAGTTGAGCACCAGGTGCTGGAAGAGACTGACAGGCTCAGCATTCCGAAATGTCCTAGGAATTGGTATGGTCAGGGGCAGGAAGGGGTTACCAAGGAGGAAATGATGGAGGGACCTTTGCTGGAGGCCTTGGCCCAAGAACCAGAGAAGATCTTGGAGCCACCGAGTGAGCATGCTGTGCTGCCAGTCCGTGAGGGCAGCTATTGCAACAGGTGCATGAGGGCTGTTTTGAAGTGGTGGGAAGTGAGGATGGGACGGGACGCCCTCTTGCATAATCTCTGGCAGTCTTAGAACAATCTGGAGGCACTTAAGGTGGCAGGTATTCTCCAGGGCAAAGCATCCTACCATGTTGGGAGCCACAGGAAGCCAGGAATTTGATCAAGTGTGTGTAGGTGGGACTAGGCTTCCCTGCCTGGGGCAGTGCTGAGAAAACATCCTGTTGAGAAAACATCCTGTCTGGTTCAAGCCAGCTATGGGTTGCTGGGTAGCCTTGTGTTATGGGATGCAAACTTTGTAGAAGTATAAATAAAGGATCATTTCTATGTGTGTTGAGTTAGTCTTGCCCACCAGGCAGACTGACGACCACCTAGCCCAACTTTTTGTCTTGTAGATCTTTCTCATTCCTACTGCCTTGACTCCCTGGGGTTGAACCATTCACAGTAAGATCAACGGATCCCTACATTTACAGATCCCTACACTACCAGCTTCAGGAACAGGTTTTCGCAGGCTGCAAAGGACTACGGCCAGTGCACACTGGTGATCCACTCCTGCTCAGGGGCTTGGCTCACCAGCTAGACCAAAGCGTCCTCCCGCTGCACACCCAGGCCGAAGCTGATGAAGAGAACGTGGCCCAAGCAGTAGTCCAGCCTGAGCTTACAGGAGGTAGCTGATGGTGGCAGACTGAGCTTAAAGGCATGCTTGTGGGCCACGAGTGCCCGAGCGTTGCCCACTGTGTTCTGGAGACACTGCACAGTCTTGCACACATCCAGGTGGACGCCAGTGCAGAAAGATGCCTTGATGGGCTGTTAGACTTGCCTGAGCCCCCGAAGGAGTCCCTCTGGGGGGGGACACCAGACACAGCTCGTCCCCCAGGAGCTTCTCGCGCTTGCACACGCATTCAGACTCCACCAGCACACTGCCATAGCAGTAGATGAAGGCTGGATCTCTCATTTCCAAGACAAACATGGTGCACTGTGCAGGAACAATTGGCACCATGACTTCAAATTTCTGGGTCTTATGGAGGGCTCCACACTTTCCAAAGGTAGTCGCAATGCCCAGGCAGTCCTTCAACTGCAGGTGAGCTTCCAGCTGGCTGAGCACCCGACAGGCCTCTATGAGGTCATCCGCAAACTCACAGGTTCTCAACAGGTCCTGGATGGCATTTTGGATGTGCTGTTTGTAAAAGGATCCCAAAGCCTCTTGGGAAAGGAAGTTAGCAAGCCAGATGGAAGAGAGGACAGATATAAACCAGACTTCCTCCTCCTTATCACTGTTGGAATCAAAGGCTGGCTCATGCTGCATGTTCTGCCAGAGGAGTGCAAAGATAAGAAAGAGGCAAAAGAGGCCAGCATCCCACGGGTTTCCCAGCATCCAGGCCAGAGGCCCCTCCTGGCCAGCAGCCTGGAACAGCCACCTCTGGTCTTTCCTTCCCAGCACTAACTGGTCCTTGGATCTGTCTCCTCACCAGAAGTCCTCTGCCTTCTGTTTCTGCTCAACTGCTAGGATCCTCTCTTCAAACTCTCTGTTCAACTGCTGCGTCTCTTCACTCAGCTGCCTTTCCAGCCGCCGGCTCCTGGCTAGTATGTCCACATCTATCTGGTAACTGACCATCAGGGGGGTCTGGGGTCAGCAGGAGCATGACCTTAAAGAGACAGCTCGACCTGACTGCCCCTATTTACTTTCCAGCCAGTTGGTTGCTCTGGATTATCTCCTGAACCAGCCATGGGAGTGGGCCTGATCTGTTCTCCCAAAGAGAAGACCATGTTTGTCAGAGCATCTGAAGGCCAGCGTCCTAGGGGCCCTGCTACACACCATGTGCATTTGTCTCTGGTCCTGATGAGTTTTGGTCTTTCCTTGATCCCACTGGTTCTTTCCTATTGCATTATTTTGTTTTCAGGTATAATGATGCAGGGAGAAAAAAAATTGATCCTGGGTGAATGATCTCCAAATGATACAGGAAACATCAAAATGATATAGAGGAAACTGACCTCCTAACCTGAAAAGTACCTTCATTTTGGCTGTTGGGTATTTGTCCCAGCAATGAGAGAAGAGTAAGTAAGACAGAATTTGGTATCAGGAGTGGGGCTGTCACTGTGACTAACCTAACCATGTGGATTATTAGTTTTTGAGAATGGCTTCTGGGAAGAGATAGGGAAGGTTTGGAAATGTTGTCTATGTGCAAAGAGCTGGACGAACTTCAGCTGTATGGTAGAGGATATTCTGGTCAGAGCTCACACCAGAAGACTGACAGAAGGCTTGCCTATAAAAACCAGGTTGGGGAGGTTTCTTTTGAGGAGAAGGACCACAATGGTTGTTGGACTCTGGATGATTTGTGTTATGGCTTGGATGAAAATTTGAATTTTGCTCCTGCCCAGAGACTTTGCCTAAGACTGAGATTAAGCATGGTGGACTGATTAATCTTTTAAAAGATATTTCAAAGCAGGAACTGTTGGGGTGGTGGCATGGTTGTTATTGGTGGCTTTTAGCCAGAGTTATGTAGAAAATCAAGAGCAAAGAGCCAAGCAAGATGATTAAAATGTTGTGAGTTTGGGCAGGAGGGAAGCAGTAGGAGAGCTGTGGAATGCAAAGATGGAGCTGAAAGGATCTCCATTGCTGGGAAGGAACCAGAGAACTAAAAAATGGCCTGAGGGCATCATAGGAGGTGGCAGCTCTCTGCCATTTGCAGCACCAGAATCGCAAAGGAGAGAAACTTTGCCTTGAGAAGAAAGCTGCAGAGCCCCAAGTACCAGAATGACACTAGTGGACATACCTGGTTCCAAAATGGTGCTGGCATGGAGAGTCAAGATCAGAGTGTCCATCAATCCAGGCACTCAACCCCTACAATCAAGAGAGAAGGAAGTCTGGCTACTGCTGCAGCTAGCAGGAGACCTCGACATCATCCATGTGGCACTGGTTTTAGGGGCATTAAGAACACAGCAGTTCTGTGGTTGAGACTGTTTCCACCTCAATTTCAGAAGAAGGCCTGGGAGGTCAGGCAGTGTGCCCCTGGGAGTGAAGTGTGTGAAGCAGAGAGTGAGAAGCCTATTCAGTAGAAACCCCAGAAGTTTGGAAAAGCCAGAAATGTAGATCATCTAAGGGAAACTGCAAAGATGGAACAAAGCTGGCCTGAGAGAGAAGCTATGGGAACAACCACCAAGAGTGCCTTGGGGGTGGAGCTGTGTAAGGTCTTTGAAGCTGCCAACTCAGTGCAGACTGCTTCAGAAGTTCCAGCTGAAATTATGGAATTTAATGTTTGCCTTGATGGATTTTGGACTTGTGTTGGTCCTGGTGTTTTGTATTCCCCTGTTGTTTACAACTTTCAGAAGGGTGGTGTTTATCTTGCACCTTTGAATGTTGGATGTGTTTAACATTTTTTGGATAGGAGTTCACAGTTAAGAGTTTGCCTTGGATCTTAGAGGAGATTTGGGGCTTGGATTTTCAGTAATGCTGAAACTATTGGGACTTTGGCAACTCTTTAAGATGGACTAAAATGTCTGCTTCTTGAGTTTGAGGCTACCTCGTGATTCACTGGCATTATGTGTCTTAGTACTGCTGGGATTATGGATTTCAGTACTACTGGGATCACGGTGTGTGTACCTTCCCCAGCCTGGGGCAATAACCTGAATGTGTTATAAGAGAGACAGAGAAACAGACTCCTCTGTGTTGCTCTGTTGTCTCTGTTGCAATTGTTCCACCGTCATGAACTGCTGCTCTCTGCCATATGCCTCTCTGCCTTGGAGCCAGACAAGTATGGATTGAAGTCTCCAGTAACTATGAGCTGAATTAGTCTTCCTTGCTTTATTTTGGGTGTCAGATATTTGACCCTGCAATGAGAGAAGAGTAACTGAGACATAGAACCATTTCTGTCACATGCCTTCTTACATTAGCACTTTTGCCAAATTCAACCACAGAAAATAGAACAGCAGAGGACATCTGGAGTCCCTTCTGAACCAATGGCAGAGATGTGGATTCTTTTACAGGGGTGTGGACAAGAAAAGTAATCTCCATCTTGTCCATGATGTTCATGTATGGGGTACTTCCTGTGGATAGGGTCAGAGATTGCACTTCTCAACACCAGCACTACAGCAGAGATAGAAACCGAGAGGCACTGACCAGGGAAGACCAGAGGATAAAGGCTGCCATCTACTGAAGTCTGAGTTCAGTCTGTTCCAGTGGCACTATGTCCAAAAGGAACTATGTTTCTCAGAAGGCAAGAATGCTACATGGCTCACAGGCAAAGATCACAATTTTGTTGAATGCCTTTCTTTCATGGTAGTCTAGAAACATGGAAATGACTCATAACTGTTGTCTCTTGGGCCTTATAATCTGAAGTACAGTTTCCTTAAAATTGATATAAAATGGTTAAAAGAGATGTGGCTTTACAATGTCTGGTTCTGTAGCTATTTTATTTCCGTAGCCTTGAGAGGCATATTGCCTGCCAAGCCCCTTTACCCGGAAATGTCCTTTCTACTTCTTTTTCTTTCTCCAACATGATAATGAATGTGTCATATTTAACACCTTGACTATAATCATGACTTTATAGAGAAATCTTTGAAAAAAACAGAATTATTGAGAACTAAGAGTTATGCCATGAACTTTACCATCATCTAAATTAGTAATATAAGCCAGGCGTGGTGGTACACGCCTGTAATCCCAGCACTCAGGAGGCTGAGGCAGGAAGATCGGTGTGAGTTCGAGACCAGCCTGGGCTACAAAAGTGAGCTCAAGGCCAGCCTGAACTGCACAGCGAGACCCTATCTCCAAAAGACTAAATAAATAAATAAATAAATAAATAAATAAATAATATGCATATAGCCTCAACTTGTAATTTTTAAAATATTTTTATTGTTTAAATTTAACAATGGTTATATTACATATTTTCATCAGCAGATCAGTTTAGATTAATACATATAGGTATATAAGATTGATCAAACAATTAAACATTTACCCTTCTAAATCAACATTACTTTTTTTTCCCCGTTTTTCTTTTCCCCTTTCTTTTCTTTGAAAGTTGACATATTGCATATTGTCCTCACAATTGTTCTACAGAGTACAGTGTGTGGGCATGACCCACCTGCCTATTGATGTTGCTTAGAAAAAAAAAAGAAAAAAAAAAAGGAAAAGAATATATTTCTCTTTGGACTAAGAGGAATCAGATACATACACAGTCAAATGTTCTGCAATTGTAGTGGGCCACCAGTGAAGCTTGTTATGTTGGAGGCTATTGAATCTAAGCCTCCTAAAGCTCATCTCACTAATCTAGCTCTGCGTTTCATGCATTGTAATTAAGGATTTTTTTTTTCTTGCTGGGTGGTCAAGGGCAAGTCGAAGCAAGACCTGTATAACAAAACATTCATGTTTTTTTTTTTTTTTTTTTTGGTATCTTCCAGTGTCAAATCCCCACAGGATTAAGTTTGGGACCATAGATAGTACTTTGTAGAACTGTTGTTAGTGTCAGCCTTTGGGACGAGTCACAGCCACTGCTTGGCCATTTTGCTTTCTGTGAAAGCCTGAGA
>PVJA010030760.1:0-25509 GCA_004027025.1 Myocastor coypus
CTAGTATGCCACAACTTGCTTTCAGTAACAATAAAAAATTTCAAAGTATGGAAAAAGCAAATGAAAAGCAATTTAAAGAAACAAAACAATCATTAGAAACATATTCAGACATGAACACAGGCATTGGAATTGTTAGAGAGGAAATGTAAGTAACTATGATTAATACGTGAAGGGTTCAAATGGGAAAAGCAGCAGTAAGAAAAGATGGAAAATATAATCAAAGAGACAGAAATTCTACTACATATGAAAGAGAAGAAAGAGCGAGCATTCAGGAAAAACTATCTGGAATTGTAATAGCTGAGAACTTCCCCAAACTACTGACAGCCCCCAACCCACAGATACAGAATACTCAGAGAATATCCATCAGGGGATTAAAAGGAAGGCAAACACTTACTATATATATATATATATATATATATATATATATATATATATATATATTTTTTTTTTTTTTGGGGGGGGGGCAGGACCAGGGTTCAAACTCACGACCTTATAATATATATAATATATATATTATATATATATATATAATATATATATATATTATTTCGACTTCAGAAAAGCAAAGACACAGAGAAAGTCCTGAAAAAAACAAGAGAGGGATAACATTTGCAGCTACCAAAGAAGAAAGATGAGAAACATGGTGGACTATGCATTGGCACCCATGAGAGAAGAAAGATCAAAGATGTTGAAAGAAATAAACTATGAACCAAGGTTCTACAACCAGCAAAGTTATCCTTCAAGGGTGAAGGAAAAAAATAAAGACCTTCTCAGGCAAATACAAGCCGATGGAATTTGTCAACCGCCAACCAGCCCTGCAAAAAAGTGTTGAAAGAATTTCTTTGGCAGAAGGGATGTAATGTAGGTCATAAATGTGGGGCTACATGAAGAGAAAAAGAGCCTCAGAGAAGGAATAAATGACACACCTGTCCCCAAGTGAATCGACCGCATCTGTCTCCTCGTGGCACAGCAAGTGCACGTCCAAATCTATGAATGATGAGTCTATTTCTTAAGGCAACAGTACATAATCTTGCACTCTTGAGCTCTGGGGAAAATATTAAACAATGAATTTCACTTCTTATAGGCTTCTAAAGAGTGACCAGAACACTTGGAATTGATATAAAAATGTTGAATTTACAATTTAAGAAATCTATGAATCCTACTTCTCTCTGTGTAGACAAACCAACCATACATATAAATGCATTATCCTAGGAATGAAAGATATTCTCTAAAGAAAGGCTTTTCTTGTCATAAGATATAATTTAGAAAAAATGCTTCAATGAAATGCTTTTGCTTTTACAAAAGCTTTATTAAAATTATTTGCCAAATATTCAAGCATCTTAGTCAAGCATTTTACATATAAAGATTTTAAAGCACAACCTTAGCTAAAAACTTGATATATTTTTAATAAACAAGTTTTGAGTTCCTTGTGTATGTTATGCGATACCAGGCCGGTTAAATGCTGGTAGAGATTAGAAACAGATTGCTTGGCGGTGTCACTGGGCATTTTACGTAAGGAGGATTATTTCCATTGCAGCTCAGTCCACTCCCTGTTGGACTGATAGTGCATATGGGAGTAGAAGCTTCTCGGTGATGACGCTCACCTAGACAACTCCATTATTGCGATAATGCCAACAAGTATTCATTAAATGCAAGTTTACAGGGCTGGCAAACCAGTACTTGGAGGACAAATCTGACCTCTAAGCCAAATTCATCTTATTACTTGTTATCTTAGGGCCCCCACGCGGAGAATATTTCATATATTGTCAAGAAACTCACTCACATAGCACACACACACGCATGCATACAGAGACATGCATACACATACACACACACACACTTTTCTATGTTGCAGAGACCAAATGTAACCACAAAACCTGCAATATTTATTATCCTACCCTTTACAGAAAACATTTATTGACGGGCTCTTCCTTTATTGAATTTTTCTTGAACTTTGCCTTGCAGTTAGAGTTCTCCCTGTGCAATTATGTGGCCTTTTGACACGAAAGGTTTGCATGCCCAGTTTGGGCTGTAGGCTGCCCAGTGTGACTCTCTTGGCTTACCTGATTCACTGACACCCAGGTCAGCACAAGTCAGTACCCTGAGTTGTGTCTTTCTGGCTCTGGCTTTACTGCAAACTCTTTGATGTGTGGTCAGAAGAAGAAAGGGTGAGAGCCAGCCCTGGGTCACAACAGTGGACCTCATAAGACTTGTGCTCCTCAGAAAATCCCCTGGCTCCTTCCTCATCTTATCCCTTTTTCTTTATACCTTGCTGTTTTCTCCTTCACACTGCACAAGCTGCACCCCTGTTCTCTCCTATCTTATATTTAACCTTGAATGCAATTCTTACAGCAGTCATGACTCCCTGGCTGTGGACTCCGGAGACATCACAGACCTTATCAGAGAAGTCTGTAGCTCCTGCGGCACAGTACACTAAACAAAACTTGTGGAGGCTTCGGTGAGAGGTAAAATGAAAGCCTGACATGTGCATGTGTTTGGATTTCACTAGATGAATGCTGAGGGAGAAAATTTCTCTTCCCTAACCCTACTTTTATCACAGACTCAGTAAATATTGGTTAAATCAGGTGAACAGAAAAGTGTTCATTTGGGCTTTAATTTTGACAAATGCATGGCACTGTTGAGTACCAAATCCAATTAATTCAGAGCAGGTGTCTAGAATCTGAAAGAGGCACCCACTGATCACCCCAAAACAAACCAAATGAATAAAGAATTAAATTAGAAATGGATACAGTCATGTTGTATTTTCAATCCAGAATCCTGGGACAAAGCACCTGAATATGTGAGTGATGAATATTTAGATTTGAACTTTGTGCCGCTGTCAGTGGAGGAAACATTTGCACAGTGGGGTGTCTTACTGAATTTCTATGTGTCTCCCGAGCACTGCCCATGGAGGGCATGTGCAAGGAACCTCCAACCCTTTTCAGAACTTGCCATTTGGTTCACTTCTGTCATTTGTTTTTCTGAGAACCAAAGGTCAGACTTGTTATATTTGCACCCTACCACTTATAGGGGGAAAGACTGAGAGCAATAGAGCCTGGATCTTGGTTTTTCTGACACTTAGTCAAAGCCCTGAGGATCTTAACCTTCCTTCTTGGGTGAAGATTTTGGAACTTTTGTTGGATTTCTGTGGGTGGCAGTACACACCACCTGCTCTGTTTTTCACTCAAATGCTTTACTTTTAAGGATATATATATATATATATATATATATATATATATATATATATATTCCAGGCTTTCTCAAAAGCTCTTTTCTCCACTGAACAATGTGTTACTGAAGATAAAAGATATGGTGTGAAAAAAGGAGGGCCTTAGTTTTTTCCCCTCCCAGAGGCCTTATTTATGGGTTTCAGATGGTGTCAGGGATGTTTATATGAGCCTTACCCAAGCTGCCTGAACCTCCTGGGCCTACACACAGAAGGCTGAAACTTGCCTGAGAACAGAACTTGTTTCCAACATGGGGGGAGGGGCGACTGAGATTTCCTGCAGTATTTCCTGCTTTAGAGCTGCTGGAAATGAGACAGAAACCATATTTTAAGTTTTCAGGACCTTGTCCCAGCTGGAATCTGGACATACTGATGTATACAAAGAAAAGACATGTGCTCATAAAGTCACACACACACACACACACACACACACACACACACACACACACCTGTAAAAGGGGCATCGTGTATACTCACAAAAGTGTTATTTAGAACACACATGCAGTACTTTCCATTTCAAATAAGATGAAATCAAATTCTAAGACATTTTTAATGATCTGTCAAAGTTTTAAAATCAACTCAAATGACGATCTAATAGTTTGGGGGAAGGGTTAGTGCCATGGTTCTCAACCTGTGGGTCAGAACCCTGGTGGGGGTGGAATGACCAAAACACAGGGGCTGCCTAAAGCCATCGGAAAATACATATTTAAACCCCATGCTATGCCATGGTGAAATGTTATTTATTGGAATTAGTAATAAATATTTCTCAACATATAATTAAATATTGTTTTTGTGATTAATCACTGTGTTTAAATTATGTTCGATTTGTAGCAATGACAATACATAATGCATATCAGCTATTTACATTCCGAATCATAACTGTAGCAAAATTACAGTTTTGAAGTAACCACCAAAATTATTTTTTGGTTTGGGGTCACTGCAACATGAGGAACTGTACTGCAGGGTCACGGCATTAGAAAGGTTGAGAACCACTGGGTTAGTGCATTATTATTATATTTAGATTTGCCTGATCATATCAAGAAACACACACACACACATGGAAACAAACAAGCCCTATGTGAACAGCAGGTAAATGCCGCTGACTCAGGCCAGGGACAGTGGTGCATCTCCGCAGCACCCACGTTCTGTCTTTGTCAGCCTCCGTATCTGCTGAAATCAGCTGTTCTCGGAGAGTCAGACCGTCTCCGTGAGGTGTGGCAGACACTCCTCACAGGGCTGCCAGGAGTCCAGGCTGCAGTCTTCTCCCCAGACAACAAGGGGGCTACTTTGTTCAGTTGAGAAGATACATGGATTTGAGGCCGGCGCCCAGAAAGAGGGTTAGAGAATCCGGATGGAGGCGGACGCAAAACCGCAAATGAAGTGATGTATCAGATTGGCCTGTCTGGCTCTCAAAGGCGGAGTGTACAGACATGACTTAGGTCCCAGGTAGATTCTTGCTCATGCACAGCACACCCTCCCTACACATGTGGGTCCCCATAAGGGCTGGCGTTTGTGTGGACATCGTGCCAGTGGGTCATTAATGTGCGGCAAACAGGACAGGCAGGGAACACACAGAAGGCATGTTTGAAAGGGAGAGTCAGAGTTTCCAGTAACCACTTTCAGTTGGCAGAGCTCTGATTGGAACCATGTGACAATTTTAGGCGCTGTACCGTAGGCAGCCAATTTATTACATATGGCAATATGATTAATGGTATCAAATGCCTTTTTTTGGTAACATCCAAGAACACTCCGCCAGCCAATTGCTTGGAGTCCAAGGCAGTGAAAATCTGTTCCATGAATTTAAAGTCAGGCAGATGAGGTTAAATGAGAGAGGGCCACCTGCCAAGGCAATGATTACCAAATAAGTTATTTCAAAAAGAGCAGAATGTTTTAAATCTGCTCTTGAACAAATCCTATCCAGTCCCCCACTATCCCAACCCAGTTTTCTCTTTTCTTTTCCCCATTTGTTGCTTGATGTGAAAACTCTAATAACTGCAGTCTGGAAGGCATTTCTGGGGCCAAGCTCTCTTCCATTGCCCTGTAATCTTTTCCAGACCCAGGGGAATCTGCACGTGACCATTGGCTGGATCTTGCCTTGAGATGCTCTGTCCGGGTAGCAGTGGAGGCCAGCAGATGTGCTTCCCAGCCTCTCCGCACTGCCTTTAGTGATACAGAGGCCTCTCCCTGTGAGTAGAGTTTCCCTGGACTTCCAACGAGGATGAAACTGGGGCCCAGGGAAAAATCTGCAGAGGGAGTGAATTGCAAGGAAGCTTGCCTCATAAATTGGAATTGAAGAAAGAGTCACAACGGAGGAGAGACTGTTAAGAGGCAGTCTTAAGATGTCCCTTGTACCCCAAAGTGTCCCCACAAACCATGCAATGGTTGCTTATCCTATCAGGCTAAACATCCCCAACTTGAAAATCTACAATCTGAAATTCTCTGAACTCTGCAACTTTATGATTACTTATCCCATGCCACAAAGTACAAAATTCCACACCACAAAACTTGGTTTCCTCTATTAAAAAAATATATAATCATGCAAATTACTTTCAGTCCGTGTGTCTCATGCATATATGAAGCATAAGTGAAAAAATTTCATGTTTAGACTTGGGTCTCATTCCCATGCCACATTATCATATGTGTAAATATTTTAAAATGTGAAAATAATGTGAAGCACTTCTGATCCTGAGTATTTTGCATAGAGAAACTCAACTTGTATTTGTTTAATGAGTAAGTGTAAGAGATCATGCTCTGACATCTAGTGGACATGCTGCTATTTGGTCAAAGTTCTGAGTCCCTTTCCTTTGAAAACAAACAAACAAACAAACAAACAGAAAACCTTCCCCACACAAAGGAAGAAACTCACCCTACATTTTGCTTGAAGACCCATCATCTGTTAGGATCTGCTGACGGGCTGAATTGTTTTGTTTTGTTTTGTTTTTAACTGGACTTTTAAGGTTATTATTTGTTCATTTATTGAAGAATTCATAATTTATAAAATTTAAGTTTATTTCTAGCAATAACAGCTTGTAGCCTCTGGTTGTTTGAGTAGCACATACTGACCATGAGCTCTGTGGCTTGTGGATTAATTTTTCCTTCTTTGTAAAAAGCGAATCTGCTCATTACTCAAGGATTCATGCTATCACTTTGGAGCTCAGTTTTTAAGCTATCAGTTTGCTGTGGTCTTTAAATGTAGTCTGAGCATCTTGGATTGGCCATATAGTTTTACTCCTGTAAAAATAAAACTTAGAATGAAAAGTATGGATAAATAATGAAAACAAGCGACCCTGATCAGACGGAAGAGTAAAATGTGCCTGTGAGGCTCCACTGTTACTGAAGAGCAAAGCTGAGCTCTCACAGAAGGTGACGAACTTGTGGCTGCTGCCTTGGGGAAGGAGCTGTAGCTTCAGGTCAGGAAGATTTTGCACAGCCTGCCCTGTGGGAGTTCTGCTGCACATTCTGATGCAGGGTCTGGATGCTAGACAAGGGCTGAGAACATCCTAGTAATTACCTTCCTTCAACCTCCACTGTCCATTCATTAAAGATGGTGCATGAGCCAAGTCTTTACTTCAGATCCTCCCATCTTTAAAAGGAATCCCAGGTCATTCTTCGCTCTGATGCATGATCATTTCTCTTGAGCAAATCATGCTTACTTTGAACTGAACAGTGCTATGTTACTCACCGAAGGCCAAGAAGGAGCAGTCTGCAGAGCTGCTGGAATTAATAACCCAACCTGTTGGTCAAGGTGGGCCAAGAGTTGTTTTTCTTCTTGTTCTTCAACATAGTGTAATTGCGTGATAACATGCCAATGATTAGTTTCCTATTGCTGCTTTAGCAAATTAGCACAGATTAGGTGGCTAAAAATAACACCAGTTCACCGCGTTCTGGGTCAGGGGGTAAAATGCTGAAATGGGTTTCAGCAGCTAAACTTGGCCAGTGGGGAGGGCGTGGCCCCAGCAGTAGTGTTAGGGTCTGTTCCCCTGCCCCTTTCAGCTTCTGGAGGCTTCCTGTATTCTCTGGCTCAGCGCTATGGCCTCAGTCTTCAAAGGCAGCAGAGGGGCCTCTCTGAGTCCTGACTCACTTGCTCACAGCCTCTCCTGTCTCATCGCCTCCTCTACTACTCACCACCCCCAACCCTGGACCATTTCTCTTTTACAGGAAACTTGTGATTTCACTGGGTCCACCTAAATGACGCAGGAGTGCAGAATTTCCCTTTCCCAAATCCTTCACTGAATCTGCAATGGCTTTTCTGCCAGAGTCTGGGAATTAGGACCGGACCTCTTGGGAAGACCATTACTATGATGTTAGAGAGAAGGGGAGAAGGAGAGATGGAAGGAGAAGGAAAAGAGAAAGACAGATAAAGTGAGGGAAAGGAAGAGGGAGAGAAATATCAGGAAAACCATGCAGAAAGGTTATAGTGAAAAACTAAATTCAATGATGTGATCGGCAACGTTCTGCTCAGCCCTTCTACCAGGAAGCTGTCTGTATCTCCCTTGCTTGCTTGCCTACTGTCTTTCTTTCTTTCTTTCCTTTTTTTTCTTTCTTTTTTCTCTCTCTTTTCTTCTTATTCTTCTTCCTCCTTTCTTTCTTTTCCTTTTTCTTTTCTCTCTCTTCTTTCTTTCTTTCCTTTTTTCCACACTACACAGAGCTTGGACCCATGGTGATCCTCCTGTGTTCAGTGTCTCCCATACTAGGATTTCAGCCACGCACCACCATGTCTGTCTCAGTGGCTGGCTCAGCACAACCCAGGGTGGGGCCGGTGCAGCATGTTGTACTGGGGATTGAACCTCTATCCCTGCGCTTACCTAAGCAGGAGCTTAGTCTGCTGAGCTATCTCTGCAGCCCCTGCTTTCTTCTTTAATAACATGACAGAAAGCAGAATGAGAATAATGACACTAACTGAGCACTTACTCTGAACCACTTTCTGCTTATTAAGACTAACAAAGGAAAGGAGACTGCCCCCGAGGGGTTGAGATCCAAAGTCATCAGAGCATTTGTATTTATTCTTTCTCCTTCAAGTCAACCCTGGTTAAGAACATAGGCTAGAGTCCTACCTGACATTCCTGTGTTTACTGTTGTTTGCTTTCTTAATTGTATTGTGGATTTTTTGACTCTTCTACCTGGTTTTCACTGGGTGCCTTGTCTGCACTCACAGGGACCACAGAGCTCTGATGTCTGCATCTTCATGAGCCTAATTCTCATTCCCCGCAGTCTGCACGATTGGAAAGAAAGCATCTATCCTGTGGCTAATTGCTTTGCCATCACTACTTAAAAAAAAAAAAAAGACTGATGCCTTAATCAACAGGATTTGGCCAGGTATTAACTTAGGTACTCAGAATGCTTTTCAACCCTGGTTGTGTAAAAATAGTTCTAATGTTAGAAATTAAAGTAAAGAAAATCCCAAACTAAGCCAAAAAACAGTTCTGTAATAAACTGCAATTATCAAGAAAACCCAAAATGTTTTTAGCTAACCTACAGATGGAAGGAAGGCTTTATACACACCTTACCTAGTTATATGCTTGTTGTCCTACAATCCAGAGAAATTTAAGGGATTTTAAATACAAGAGTCAGTACTGTACAGTCTTGGAGCCTGTCCCACTAACCAAAACTTACCTCTGTAAAGCAGTCAGAGCTTATATGGTGTAATAGCATTGACAGATGTCAGACCCTGGTGAGGGAATATAGTTGTTGCCAAACCTTCCTGAAAGAAACTTTTGCTGTAAACGTTGGGTACAAGTAATTCAAGATGTGCCAATCTGCAGATAGCTCCCAAGTGGGACTGGCTGCCTCAGGCTGCACAGCACTTTCTGGGAAGAGAAGAAAGTATTCGTTTTGTCACATTGTTAAGGATAAATGTTCATGTATTATATTAACGATAATAATAATACTACAACCTTTCAAATAAGACTCTTCTGAGCAAACAGAAAACACTGAGAACAAGATCATGGCCTCAGGTAAATCACTGGTCCCATAGATTCCAAATTTTCCTCTGTAGAACCTACGAACATTCTAGGATCACATTAATAAATAAAGTTCAAACTTCAAGATTCTGATTGGGAAATTTGACCTTCTTTTAAAGACCCATCTTTTGTGTAGCTAGATTTCACAGAAGATTTATAATTTAAAAACAGAATGTATTCATTCCCATGTTTGTCACTGGCGTGGCCTAGAGTGTTTATAATACAAATGCCTTTGCTTCCCACAGGCTTTCCTCATCTGTCTGTCTGTCTGTCTGTCTGTCTGTCTGTCTGTCCACACCCCAACAGTCATGCCAAGACCACTCCTGATGCTTCAATTGATCTGGACTCCACTCTTCTCCCAGAACTGAGGTGCAGCACGCACTGCTGCGCTCTGATGCTTAGGTAGGCGCATGGAGTTCTCAGTCTCTCTGTCACTTGCTTTTCTGCAGAAGCTCAGAGCAGGGGAAACCAACTGCATCTCATTCCGCTGTCATGCTTGCTGGGCTTTGGCTCTCTTTCTCTGCACACCTATTAGGACACTTTTTGTAAATGTCAACCTGGTAAAAATAAATATAAATTGCTGATAAATGTAAAAGAATTTTGGGCAGGTGACAACATGTGTAGGCAACATTCCTTCACCTTGGAGTGTGCAGCAGAGGATCTGGGGGCCCTGCGCCGAGATTTTGGTCAGCAACTCTGGGCTGGGGCAGGGAATGGGTTTCCTGAACTTCACTAAGAAGGTCCTGATGTGACTAGCCCCAGCAGCCCCTGTGCCTGCAGCTGCCAAAGAGGATGCAGAAGCTTATCTTAAGAATTATTTTTAAAATTACTGAATAATAAAGTAAGGAACACTGCAGCAAAATAAATCATGTCGGGGAACTATTTGTGCCCTTTATGTACAATGCCTCATGCAATCGGCAATGACTCTAGGGGCAGGTGGCTTTTTTTTGCCTCCACTGTACAGATGGAGAAAGTGAGGCTTGACAGGTTAAGTGACCTGCTGCTCTCTGTCACCAGGCTGAGGCTGGTGGCTCAGGGAGGCAGAGCTAGTTCCTCAGACCCAAGTGGCATCTGTAATGACCTCGCAGGCCTGCATCCAGGCACTTGTTTGAAAATTTGATGATGTGGTTTCCGCAGAAATAAAATTCTCACCCAAAATAAGACTCCTTGCTAGCCTGGAGCTCTTGGAGCTTGCAAACAGGGGGCGGGAAGGGAGGGTTTCTTCCTGGTGCAGGGCCTCCCAGAGTGGGCTCCCTCCCGAGGAACATTTCCATAACAAAGGCAAGTACTCCTCCCTGGGAAGAGCAGGCTGGGAGTTGCAAGTGTCTGCCTGTGATGTGATCCACATTTAATGCTTATCTGGGTGAGAGGGAAGTTGATTAGAGCAAATACAAAGCACAATTCAGAGGACAAAAACACTAAATTCAAAGGTGGTTTTCCTCTGGATGTAAAATACTTCAAGCCTGTTAAAAAGGACTGAAGAGACTGCTACCTGGCTTTGTGTCTGATTTTCCAAGAAGTGCCATGAAGGGAGGCTGTTAGGGTGTTGCTGGGCTTGGGAAGCTGGTGTCGGGGTTGCTAACGAGACAGTCAGACCCCACGCAGTCCTGAAGGGACACATCGCAAACCTGAGGGCAAGAGAGGCCGCATGCCCCACGGACCTTGTTCTACCACCCCCGACCCGTCCGCCAGGAAAGCTCTCTTCCAGTCTGGTGGCTTTACAGCCTAGAAGCATTCGGTCCTTGTCTTTCCCTGATACGTTTGTTTTCCTTTCTGCTAATTTTATCAAGGTCTGGGGTCATTATGAGCCAGATCACAAAAGTAAGAGCTCATTTATATGTATCAGCTCCAACCCTATGATTTCATCTGTAATTTGATCTTGTTTTGCCTTGTTTATGGCAATTAAATCAGACCTTGATAAATCTGAAAATGAAAAAAAGCAGCCACCAGCAAGCAGGCACAGCTATTATGATCACTCATTAGAAAGCCAAGCGGACTCTGATAAATCGTGCCAGGGATTTTAAGGACTAGATGATTACCTGCTTAAACAGCATGGAAGCTACCAGTAACATGTAGCAAAATGATTAAAGAAAAAAAGAGAACACCCCCATTACATCCGAGTGTAACAGATGGACAGTTGCACTTCGGGGAATGTTCTCAGAGCCTGTTTCTTCCCCTTCAAGCTAGGGAGGGCGTAAGCCCCAGGCCCTCCGGGGCACACCGAAGAGACAGCTTCCCTCCCTCGCTCCTTCCCTCCCTCCCTCTTGCCCATCCTCGGGCCACAGTGAGAATTGCTCAGCTGCCATCAAGGCCTCACTCCAAGCTGCATAAGCACCAGGGGGTGAAGAGGTGGGAGGAGGTGTAGGGATCTAGGGTAGGATGGCAAGTGACAAGATGGATAGGACCTTCCCTGTCACAGATGCAGCCATGTGTCACTCTGGTGGGATGATGCTTGTCATTCCTCTTGGCCTGTCCTCTGCTGGGGGACCCACCACTTGATGGATCCTCCTGCCGTGCAGAGCTGCCTCCTGCAGTGGAGTTAAAGTGCCAACAGCTTGCTTTTTCGGCTTTCCTGGGAGGACATGAGCACTGCCTTGTCCAGCATGTGAGAGCCTTGAAGAATCCCTCTGGGGTTTCAGGATGTTGGGTGCGTAAGATTCATATGGACCCAGGATTGAGTATCTTTGTGGTACTAGCTGTAGCATGCAGGCTTCACGACAATGGCACGGTTTCCAGCCTGGGAGCCCTGCTGTGTTGTTGGCATTGAAGTCACCCCCAACCCCATCTCATATCTGATATATATATATATTTTTTTTTAAAATTTTTTTTTTATTTTAGGGAAGGGTCTACAGGATGTGCAGGGTCTCACTATTAGGTCAGACTTGCAGTGATCCGCTGATTTACAGCCTCCCAAGAGCTGGGATTACAGGTGTGGGCTACCACATCCAGTCTCAATTGCTGCCTCAGCACACCCAGGGGGCGGGGCCAGCATGGCTGACCCGGGGATCCAACCCCTGGCCCCTGCACCTGCTTGCAAGTGCTTTAATCTGCTGAGCTATTTGGCCTGCCCACAGTCAAAATCTTAAAAACAAAACTTTGCATGAACTTGTCCAGATTGGTCTCTGTTGCTTCCCTCACGCTTAGGACGGAGAGCTTGTGCTTAAGGGACAGGCTGGCATCCACTGCCATGCAAAGAGCCAGTGTAGGGGATCACTGAGCTCCTACATCCAGAGCAGCACTTGCACTCTGCTTGTGGGGAGAAGGGTGGGACTGGGGTTCCAGCAGCCGTAGGCTCAGTTCAGCTCTGGTGGAGTTCTGGCTGAGGGTTTCTCAAAAAAGAAATTAATTTAATTTTTTTTCCTGGGAAAGTTTTCTCTGAAATCTCCCTGTCTGTCTTGTCCCCGTATAACTGTGGTATTTTTCCTTAAGCTCCTTTGTAGCAATCTGGCCCCTTTTGCCTTGGAGGCCTCTGCAAGGATCTGTGTCGCAGCTGAGTTGGCATCCTGCAGGCTTCTGGTCCCCTCGCACCTTGTCCCAATGCCTGCAGGTCTGTTTGCTTGAAGAGCATCCAGCTCCTCCGAGTCCTTTGTCTTTCAGCCTTTCTTCCCAGGCTTGGCATTCCTGCTAGGTCCACGGGCTGCTTACAAATGGGTCTGCTAAAGACCCTTGCCTTTACTCCTGCTTTCTCTCCTTCCCTTCAGTTTGTGCACCTGACTTCTCTTCTGGCTGTTTCTGTAGCCTCTCGCTGTATCCCTCTCCATTTTTACATTCTTGACTGGTTTCTCTTTGTTTGGCTTCCTCTTCCTTCTGTGGAAAATCTCTTGACACCCTCCCAAAACAGACTGGCAAAATTTGAATTGCCTACATGTTTTTTTAAAAAAAGTTATTTGTTTTTGTGTCTTGATACATAATCATGAAACCTATGTGGAAGAGTAAAGTGTGATCACTTGGTGCATATATGCATTGTGTGATGATCAAATCAGGGTCATTAATATCTGGCTATTAGCTCAAAAATTTAAGAGTTCTTTCATTGTTTTAAGAACATCCAAATTCCTCTTTCCTATCTGCTTTGCAATATAAAAGTTCTTGTTAACTATTAGTACGTTATCCAGTCAGGTTTCTGGGTAGCTAAAACCCTATCAGTCTATACTTTTAATCAGAGGTGTGCTGTGACATCACTGAAGACCTCACTATCTGCTTTCTGAGCCTCCAAATCCCTGCCTTTCATTAGCGTTCACCTTACTTACTGTGGTAGGTGATCCTGGGCCTTATAAAACCCACTCAAGTTATTTTGGGGGCATCCTCAGAAGTTTCACGCATGTGCTCATGAAAACCTGCTATAAGTGGCCAGGTGATCTCTGTCAATTATGGTTTTACCTGCTCTGGCCTCTTCCTGTCTCTATCTGCTGCCTGTCAGGAGTGCGGGTCTCTCTTTTTGATGGCTTTGGTGGCAGGGAAATTGCCCTGCCATGGTTCTCGTGCTGTGGCAGCTTTCTGTGGCCACCCTACACAGGTATGAGAAACCTTTTCAATTCCATGGTGTGGGCACCATTTGCACTTCAAACACAGGAGGGAGCCTCTCTTCCTTTATGTCTCCCTTACTAGGAGAGCTACAACATTGGCAACGGAGTGCATCGGCAGGCCTGAGGTAGACGTGTTTGGGTGAAAGTAAAATGAGCACTTCAGTTTTTTGTCTACAGTGTCTCTTTCTTTCTTTCTTTCTTTCTTTCTTTCTTCTTCTTCTTCTTCTTCTTCTTCTTCTTCTTCTTCTTCTTCTTCTTCCTTTCTTTCTCTTCCTCTCTCTCTCAGTTCTGGGATTATAGGCGTATACCACCATGCTGGTCTCGGTGGCTGGATCATCGCACTCAGGGGCAATGCTGGAGCAGCATGTGGTGCCAGAGATTGAACCCCAGTCCCTGCACTTGCCTGAGCAGACACTTAGTCCACTGAGCTATCTCACCAGCCCTGCAACTTGGTCTTTCCACATCCTAGTCAGCTTTCTTATTGCTATGACACCATACTGGACACCCAGCAACTTAGGAGAGGTTTAATCCTGCTCATAATGTCAGGGGATTCAGTCCAAGGCCAGCTGGCTCCAAGGAAGGGATTCCATGGTGGAAAGGCCTAGAAGGGAAAGGAAGTTCAGCTCATGGAGTTCAGAGGCCAAGAAGGTGCACAATGCCAAAGAAGGTGAGACTGAGGCCATATGTATATCTGAGGCCCTGTTCCCATGAGTCACTGGAAATGTGTCCTTCCCTACTCTGCAAGACGTTGCTTAATCCCATCAAGCTGTCATTGCAGGATTGGTTGCTGTAGTCAGGCAGATCTGTGCTTTGTGGATTGTTCTGCCGGCCTGTTTCCTATGTCAGGACTTGCCCCCATGGACATGGGAGCTGTTCTCCCATTACTAAGAGAGCTACAACATTGGCAATAATTTTTTAAAACGTATTTAGTACAGGGTCTACAGGGTCTCCTACACAGACTAGACTTGTAGCGATCCTCCTATTTGCAGCTTCCCAATCTCTGGGATTACAGGCGTACCACCACTTCTAGTCTCAATCACTGTCTCAGCATGCCTCCAGGGTTGGGGCTGGCACTTCATGCCAGGGATCGAACCCTGATCCCTGCATCTGCCTAAGCAGGTGCTTTAATCCCCTGAGCTATCTGGCCGGCCCTATGTTGGCCATAAAGTTGCTGAAATTCTTGTCCAATTTTTGAAACCCTGTTAGCTAACTGAATGGGCTTGGGTTCCAGGCATGTCTCAGTTTTAAGGCTTGTGTGACCCTCCTTCAGTGAAGAACAGCTTCTTTGCCTGCCATTTAAATGTATAATATGGGTACTATATCAAAATAACAAACTGCCTTTATTTCTGGTGGGATATGCCTGCTGTTGCATGCAGGCACATATTTTTCTCTGTGTAAGTATTTTGGCACCGTAAGTGATTGCAATTTTCCATTTCTTGTTCCTCCTTAGTTCCTCTGGAAGCACACAAGGTCATGGCCAAGGGCCCTGCCCATTTTGAGAAGACCTTCCTGCTTCCTGGGCTCACTCTGCATTTCTTCCGGTAGCCTTTTTATTCTGTCAACCTATAAGAAACCTGTTGTGTGCTTCATTACTTAATACCTGTTTTCCCCGGAAGGGATGCAGGGTAGAGCTCTGCCGACTTGGAGGCTGCTGTACACTCAGCATCTACAGCTCTGCGTGACGTTTGAGACGTGGGAGGAGTATGACAAATATTTGCCAAATAGTAACATGAATGCCCGAGATCTCCTCATTATAATTGTTGTACTGAACTGAAAACTCTTGTTTGGGGGCAGAAAACTGGAACGAAGTCAGTTCTTTTTCTCTAGGAGGCTCCTTGGGGGCTCAGAGGAGATAGGAGCCCACGGGGATGGTTTCTGCCTTACATAAAGTCATCGCGGGCCTACTGTACCTGTCTCTACCCAGGATTATCACCCCCTGAAGAGTTGTAGTGGCTGGTGAGGATAATAACTATGAGGCTATAATCAGGGCTATTCCTGGGCAAAATAATGAAGTTAGGGATGTTTATTTTTGAGATGTAAAGTCTCCTAGCAATATTAAGGAGGCTCCTGATGCATTCTTCACAGATTCACAGCCTACACAGGCCACAGGTCTGGAAGATGGTTTTGTAGACATTATCATCTCATTTATTGGAAAATAGAATGATCAGTCACTACTGCACTATTCTTATATCTCATGCGAGCACATTGAAACCCTGCACATGACCACTAAGAATAAGCACACTTTTCCAAACCATATTACTCTAAGTCTTTGAAGACTTGCTTTTAACTGACACTGCTCTTTCCCTTCCACAAAGTTGATCACGCCTTCCTTTAGGCAACAGGAGTTGAGAGAAAAGCACTTATTGTTCACCAGATACCCAAGGGCTTCATCCCGTTTCTCAGTGTCCTGCAATTGAGTGGGGCCAGAAACGTGAGTTCTGTAGGATGGCACAGAGACATATTAGTTCTTAGTCACAGCGTGGGCAGCCGCTTCTCTCTCATTTTGTAGCAACAGTGATGGTCTCATGTGAACCGTTGGAGTCTGCGTGGGCCTTGGGCTTGAGGGTGGCCTCCTTCTAACCCACTAAGGGGCACGTGGCACAGTGGCAAATCAACTTTTGCTTCACATTTTATCTATCTATAGTCTACAGGAATTTCTCTTCAAAAGTTCAACTGAAGAGACATTCGTGTATCAGGTGCTTATGGCTGTAAATGGGTAAAGGGGAGCAACAAGAGGTGCTGAGATACCCCAGGCTTGGAGATAGAGAAGTCACAGGCACCTCAGGTCTGAATGGACAAGGCAGAGACATCATGTGACCTGTGCCCCAGGAAAATCTGAAACTGTGGAGGAGAAGCCAAAGACAGGGAGACAGTTACCTATCAGAACAGGATGGTAAACGGGGTAGCATGAATTAAACACCTGAGCTTTCCTCCTCCTGCTCACCAGTCTCCTAATGATTCTCCCTTGGAATCTGACCAGGAAGGCACATGAGCCTGGATGCTGTAAGTATTAGCTTCCAGGGGCTCAGTCGAGGGTGTAGAATGGGACAGGGTGGCTGGTGAATTTTCAACGTGAAAAGGCTAAGACAACCCGGTCTATGACCATCATCCACCTTGTTTTCTTGAGCTCTTAGAGCATCCTATGTGCCGGATCACCCTGGCTGGGCTGTGTGCCACCTCCACGGATGGTTAGTGGCTTGACAGTAGCACAGTGCTGCATTATACTTGGTGTCCCGAGCGTCCCTCATTGCCCCTGAAATATAATCTATGTAAGTATTAGCCTAGAACTATGCTGGGCTACTACATTGATTTTTATGGTCAAGTCCTTTCACAAGAGGCTATAGTCCCATTGAACTTGTTGCAATGCCTCAGAATCCACCTAGTAACTGATAGTCCCAGGGAGATCGTGACTTATGTGATCCTAATATTTTTCTGAAGATTTTGGTCTTTGAGGCAGCCAAAAATAAATGCTATTAATTATGGAACATGCTTGCACTGCCTGCTTATGGTTGGTATGTGTAGATAACTGGGAGGTATAGCCCAGTATTTTTAAATAAGATCAACCTCTAAGAATTAAAATAGATCCTCAATACATAATAAACTAAAGAAGAGATGGACAAATTCACTTGAAAAAGATAGAGTCTCCTAGGTCAAAGGTGGAAGAGGGAATATTGAATTCTTTATGTGAGTACTGTCAGTTTTTTATGAGCTGGATTTTTGAACTCTCACTAATTTTGCTGCCACTTCCCTCTCCTTATTTTTTGGCAATTGTTCTATAGTTTTCCTTAAATTTTTTCTCAATTTTTAGAAGTTTGGATTTTCATGGCCACTTTGACTCTGAGATTTTGCTCTTCCTGGATTCTGTAGCTTGGATCTGTTGTGCCCCCCCAAAGCTTGGCCACAAATTTGTCACTGAGGGATAATGGAACTCCATGTGGTGAGTCCTTGTTGGAGAAAGTTAGATCATCAAGGGTGGGCCCTTGTAAAGGTTACAGGACTCTGAGGACCACACCCTGGTTATTGAGCCTCCTCTCTCATCTGTTCTCTGTCATGACATACTGACTTTCCACAGAGCCCAATTTAATGGGGCATTGGCCATAACTAAACTCTCTAAACTGTGAGCTAGAATAAACCTTCTCTCTCTCTCTCTCTCTCTCTCTCTCTCTCTCTCTCTCTCTCTCTCTCTCTCTCTCTTTTCTTCTTTCTTATATTCTTATATTTTAGGGAGAGGTCTGCAGGTGTTCAGGGTCTCACTGCTAGGCCAACCTCATAATGATTTGCCTTTTTCCAGCCTCCCAAGAGCTGAGATTACAGGTATGCACCACACCATCATACCCAGTCTCAATTGCTGTCTCAGCATGCGCCAGGGGTGGGGCCGGCACTGCAGGCCCAAGGATTGAACCTCTGGCCCCTGAACCTGATTGCAGGTACTTTAATCCAACCTTCTCTTCTTTCAAGCTAATTTTTCACAGGTATTTTGTGATATCAATTGAAGGCTGAACAATACACCAAATTCTTGATTCTACTTGTTTCTCATTTGGGCGCTTTTCTCTTGTTTGTTCTTCCTATTTATCCCCTGAAACAGTTATACAAGGCCTTTTTGAACAACAGACTTAAAGTGTTGGGGTAGAGAAGATTTTATGTTAGAGGTATAGTGACACTCAAAGTTAGATTTTCTACATTCTCTTAAGAGTTAATGACTTCTTTGTTGCAAGCAATTGCTCTCTAGTCATGTTCTTTCAAAGTCTCCATCCTATTGATGCAGCCCCTGTTTTCCCATTCACCTCTAACTTTTCCTATTTTCTCATTTTTTTTCTCTTCAGATCCTCATCTAAATTTTGTTTTAATTACTCATCTAACTCAGTTTGTCTGACATACACAACACAGGAATAGAATGAGATAAGGAATACAAGCTGTAGAGAGGTGAAGTATTAGTATTCCACTCTTATTTCCACTATTAGCTGTTGATAATATTTTTTGGTCTTGTCAATCCTGTTAGCTAAATCTGTATTACTTTGTTCCAATTTCTTGATCACTAATGAAGATAATTCTTCCTATGTTATGTTTTTGCCCTTTGACTTCCTTCTGTGAGACTTTATGTCCTTTGCCCTGAAGGCCAATCATCCCAGACTCAATCAGAAAATCTGAGTCTCAGAGCTTGCAAGAGAACACTGAGCCATGTAGGTAATCACACAAAAATTTTGTCATCCCATAGGGCCTGCCTGGTGACCCACCAGCATTCTGTACGGGACATTCCTTTATCTCCTATTGGCTACCTTCAGTAACAACTATTTTCATCTGTTAAGGGCTCTCAATTTTTGCTTCCTCCAAGATAGAATAAGTCCTTACAACCTCTTAATCTTGCTTAGTATGAAGGTCAACATAAACCTCTTCAACATGAAGACAGCCACCTGAAGCTGTGGCACTGACTCAAGTTTCCAGTAGAATTGCTATTTGGCTTGATACCAGTAGTAGTTGTTCCTTGTATAGGAAGGTGATTGTATTTGTCCTGAGTTGTCTTCCTTTCAGCCTTCTGCTCTGAGGTCCCATGCACATAGGATCTACTTTCATTCCCAAATTGCCGTGGTATGGATGACACATTAAAAGGTCACTATGTCTTTGTATGACCTTCACCAAGTTAGTAGGTCTTGGGACCCACTGTCACATAAGGGATCCACTGACACTTGTATGTGGCAGAGTTTTATTTATTTATTTATTTATTTTGAACTGGGGATTGAATTTAGGCTCTTGTGCTTGCTAGGCAAATGCTTATTCTACTGAGCTACCTACCCAGCCTGATGGAGTGCTTTTAAAAAAAAAATTAAATTTTTTATTTGGTATAGGGTCTCACTATGTAGCTTCGGCTCCTAGTGATTCTTCTGTCTAAGCCAAACCAGGGTGTGGGTTTGCAGATGTGCACACTATGGTCTGTTTTGGTGGCTGGCACAATGTGCCTGGGCTAGGGCCAGCACAGCATGTGGTCCCGGGGATCGAACCTGGGTCCTTGCACTTTCCAGGCAGGCACTTAGACTGCTGAGCTTTTTTCCCCACTTTGGAGTGCTTTTTAAGAGTGATGAGTCTGGATTCTTCATGCATTGACACTGTAACTCAGGACTTACATCAGAAATACATTTGGAGAAGTGGAGAACTTTGTACAGTATTTCAAAGAAAAAAAAACTGATGTAGAATTTCAAAACAAGATGACAGGAAATGAACAATGGCCATTACGTTAGATATTGTTATATGCAAAGTAGTTGCACAGATTATGAAGTACAGGCATGCCAAATTGATCAGACAATAGAAACACAAACTATTCCTTTCAATGAACTAATATGAATTAGCAGTACAATTATCTTAACGTGTGTGTGTGTGTGTGTGTGTGTGTTTCTCTTCCTTCATTGTTTGGAAAGCTGATCAAAATTGTGGAGATCTGCAAAGACAAAAATCCATGCATAACCTTGCAGATCTTGTATGCCATTTTGGAGAGTCCACAGATCCTCTGACTCTGATTTAAGTGACCCATACTAAGAGTCTAGGTTATGGAGAAATTAAGATCTCGTAAGGCTAAATGATATGTCAAAAAGTAGAAAGGGTTAGAAGGGAATATATATGATCAGAGTCGCAGAATTTCTATTCTTTTCTTTTGCATAGTCTCCCTCACATTGGCAAAGCTATTGGGTGAGTGAGAAAGTATGGCTCTAGAGGTGCTGAACTCTGGACCTCACGCTTGCCAGGGAGGTCCTTATGCCACTGTGCTATCTCTCCTGCTAAAGATATTTCTATGTGGGATATTATTAGAGTTTTGGAATATTCAGCAGTGCTGCCTCAGTTTACAAAATGGAGGTGGCTAAGAACCGAATCCAATTCAGTGTTTAGGTTCAATGTTGATCTTGTGGGGAAATTTGATTCAGCTCTTGGCCAGTTCAGTTTGGGGCCAGAATCACGGAGAGAACTGAGTTCATGAACTGAAGCCCCATTGCACTTTTAAAAAACAAAGCACAAGGGCTAGGGAAATAACTTAGTAGCTCAGCAGAATAAGTGCTTGCTTGGCAAGCGCAAGGGCCTGAGTTCAATCCCTGGTCCCCCAAAAAAACAAAAAAAGAAAAACAAAAAAAGCATGAGTTGGCTCTGTTCTCCACGAGGACTCAAGATTACATATAGAGTTCTGCTTGTTATTTACAGTCCCCTATCTGCTGCTGAGCATGTTGGCTGGTTAGACAACCTCTAGTTTTTCTCTCTCATATGTATCTGCTGTTCTGGTCCCCAGAAGCACTTGCAGTTTCTTTCAACAGTGTGTTGTCTTGTTTTTGCTCCACTTAATTTCCTTTGTTTTTCTAAAGATTCCTTCTCTAGTAAATTGACTTTCTTCTTAACATAGCAAGGGTGGTAGCTTCTTCTAAGGTAATACTACTTTAACGTTACGTTCTAGCAGGGAGGTCAGTGCTTGACCAACAGAATGACCTCTACATATGTGTTGAAAGACATGAGATGTAAATCCTCATAGGATTTTTTTTCTTGCATCCCAGTTTATTAGATAAAAATCTAAGTTAGAAACAGGCATGGCTCTCTTACTTTTACAGGGCTTACTGTGTATCATTGTGCTTTCCTTTTGTTTTCTGGGCCAAGGCAGCATTTTAGACGCCTGACAACGTTTTCTCTTTCTTTAGCACTAAGTCAGAAAAAATCTCCACTCATTAGCTGGACCTGAAATCCTTGTAGTCACAGTTTTGGAGGGAGTTAAAAGTATTAGTGGATACATTGCTGTGTGTCCTAGAGGGAAAGCCTATGATCTCCTTGCCAGGTTTCTATGGCCTGGGGCACCACAAAGACCTTTTTTTTTTTTCCCAGGTATCTATGTCAGAAGGATTTTGCCAAGAAGCCAAAATCTTCATCTGCTTATGGCTTCCCAGCCAATGAAAAATGTAAGATCATTAGAAGCTAATGACTGTTTGCAAGGCAGTATTTGTCACCAAAGCTAATTTGATCTTCTAGAAGTTGTGTTGCGGGCTAGGAACACCTAGTACTGAGATGTACTAGAAAGCCTTCTTTACTCTTTTTAGAAGTTATGCAACATGGTCAGTAACAAACCAAAACCAATTGGGGAAGACAATGGACTGCGTGGTCTGCCCGCTCAGTGGTTTCCATCTGGCCTCACTCATTTCTAAAATAATTTCAAAAACATTCCTTTCTACTTAGAGGAAGATGTTTCAAAGATTCATATATAGAAAATTAAACTGACTGTGACTTTTTGTATATTCTGAACAACTGATTATTTTTAAATGCAGTTAAACAGCTTGCTCACACGAGAGACCTACAGATATATTCGAATAGGTGTTGGAGCCCTGGGTTTCAGACTCTAGGCTACTTGCTGCCTGCCTGCTTTTCTGTTACTGTTTCTGTCATCATTGCATAGAAGGGCACTTTCTAAACATGAAGCTTTGATTCATATTTAAACATAAATAAAGTATGTATACTTTGTTTACTTATTCATTTAATGTATGGGTGCTGTGAGCACAAAGGGTTGTCTTTCACGGCTCTTCTAAATGAGTTTCATCATTTTTCTCATGTAGCTGATTTCCAAAACTGAAGCATGAGCTGTGATACTCAGCAGAATTTAGCCGCTATCCCCCATCTAGTATCCAAGTCCACAGGGGGCACAGCATCCTCACATAAGACAGTAGCCCAAACTTGAAGGCAGAAAGCTAGGTTTAGCTGGACCTCACATAGTATCTACATCTGTAAAATTAGGATCATAAAATCTTCTAGACCTCTTGAATTACTGCAAAGATTCAGATAGATCAGAGAGAATTTTGTAAAGTGCAATGTGTACATACCTTTGTTAAGCTTATACATGAGGTCTCATGCTTCTGGCATAGCGTTGCCGCCAGTCAGAACATATTTTCTGCTCGTGTCTTCCACATCTCTCTGTCTCAAACAGCTATCATGCACTGTGGTGCCAACTTTTGCACTCTGAAGTGTGGCGGCGAGGCTTCTTTAAACTTCCTTTGTCCTCGTCACAATTAACCAAAGAGAAGTGGTGTCACACTGGGACATGCCTGTTATTGCATTTTTCTTTTAAGACAAAGGTGTTAACGTAGAATTCTTCTTTTTGAACTAAAACCTCAACATTCAGGTTTAATTCCAGTGTTGGCTCTGTGCAGTCAATGACTGGGTTTGGAGTAGCAGTTTGGCTTTTGGCCTCTCCAAGGCTCAACATCAATGATCTCCATCCATCCTGGCAGCCTCAGCACATGAGCCTGTTTTTCTCCCGAAGAGGTTGAAACTTTTTACTATTTTTAGAAATGTTTTACAACTTCTATGTGGCATATCTGATTTGCCAGCATCACTTCTTTTGAGCTTTGGGGTCAATATTATATACAATAAGGTTTGCTTGAACAAAAGTACTCCTTTATGACAACTGTCAATCCAATGACTGAAATGACTACCCAGATGACTAATGAATGGGTAGCATATACGTTGTGGACACACTGGACAAGGAGGTGATTCGCATTCTGGGCAAGATGAAGTAGCATGATACAAGATGTTATCATGTCTCTTAGAATGGTGTACAATTCAAAACTTATGATCTATTTATTCCTGATATTTTTCATTTACTAATCCCAGAGCGAGGTCAACTGTAAGTGGCTAAAGTGAGGAAAAATAAAGCTGTAGACAGGGAGTACTACTGTCGAGAACTTATTTCATTGTCATAATTCTGCTTTTTTCCCCTCTCGAGTTCAACAGTATAGTCTACTCTATGAGGAAAGGCTTGTTAAAGGAGTTAGAAGTGATTAAGAGAGTGAAACATGCTAAAGTAAAGGCCCGGATGACACAGTGGTGCCTCAGAGACGGTATAAGGCAGTGGTGGCACGCCTAGGGCATGCACAGCATTGTATTTGTAAGACAAAGGGTGTTAATGTAGAGTTGCTTTATGGAAACTAAAAGCTCAGCATCCAGGCTTTACTGCAGGGTGGGCCTAAGTGGGCTTGTGGATGTAGTTTTATTTTTTATTTATTTATTTTTTCTTGTTTCAGAACTTTTGTTTGTTCATTTATTTATTCTGATGGCCGGCTCAGCCTGCCCTGAGCGCAGGGCTGGCGCAGCATGTGGTGCTGGGGATTGAACCGCGGTCCCTGCAGCCGCCCAAGGTTTCCTACGCAGGTGCTTTAGACTACTGAGCCATCCTGCTGGGCCCAAGGTTCGCCATCACTGTTACAAGGAAAAAGCCTACTATCCATTTCCATATGATGATGGAAGAAAAATGTGTGACTGCTTGCTATGCTTTTTTGCCTTCTCATTGGTGTCGGCACTAAGTCACTAATTAGTAATGAGTGTTAATGAGTGTTACTAATGCAGTACTTTACAGGGTATTGTATTTTCTGACTTGAAGCAAAGCATTTTGTTTTACACATTTTTAATACTTATGAAACTGACAAATATACCCATAGTGAGAATGCTGTTCTGTTTTCCTAATTAAAGTCCTAGGTGTATATGTCAAGATTTTCTTTTTTCTTTCTTTTTTCTGTCTTTCTTTCTTTCTTTCTTTCTTTCTTTCTTTCTTTCTTTCTTTCTTTCTTTCTTTCTTTCTTTCTTTCATGTATTTAGTACAGGGACTACAGGGTCTCACTACACAGATTAGACTTGTAGTGCACCTCCTGTTTTCAGCCTCCCAAACACTGGGATTACAAACACGCGCCACCATGCTCAGTCTCAGTCACCATCTCATTGCGCCCCAGGGGCACAGCCAGCACGGCACGGCACATGGGGGATTGAACCCTGGTTGCTGTTTCTGTTTAAGTAGGCACTTTAGTCCACTAAGCTATTTGGCCAGCTGTAAGATTTTTCTAACATTATACCTTATGATGTTTTTGTTTCTCACTGTCATTAAACTTTGGTTTTGTTTCATTGCCCTGGCTGGAATCAGAGCCAGGTGACAGGGAACAAGCTGTAAATGAGGAAGGGGGCGACGCAGGTCCAAGCACGCGTGTGTTCTTCCGGAGGTCATCTCTCCTGCCTCCTGAGTCTGCTCTCCATTCATTGGGCATGTGATTAGAGGACTTCCAGACTCCTGGCTGGGTCCAACCTCTAAGTTTTGCTGAAAATCATTTGGGATAAGAGACATCCTAGGAGAGTTTACTTAAAAAAAAATATTGAGGTTGCTGTACGTTTTCTCAGACATCAAGGGGCTTTGGATGTTCACAGGGAAAACCTTGCAGGTCAGGACGGCTGTCTCACTCTCCTAAGCCCCCTGTTGTGCCCAGCAGGAGCCTACACTTAGCAAACATAATGTCTATTGAGAGTTGGATGAAAGAATAACTTTCTCTTTAAAAGAAAACACCTTTCTACAAAGAGAAATTGTTCAATGTCACTTGGAGAGGCCAGTCATTGGGAACAACTCTTATATTAGAGCGTGGCAGTAAAGACAATGTGTGGTGAGAGAAACTCAGCCTGGGACACTAAGTTGCCTGGCCTCGGGCACCACATCTTATGCATGGTTTGCATACTTCTGGTGCCTGGCAGGAGGCTTGGCAAAGGGAAGGTTCTTAATCTCCATTTAGTGGAATCCAGTCAGTTGTATAGAAGCCATTATTTTTAATTCATCCTTTCCATTTATCCATCCAGCATTGTCAGTGTGTAAAACAGAACAGAACAGAGCAGAGCAGAGCAGAGCAGAATAGAGCAGAGCAGAGCAGAGCAGAGCAGAACAGAGCAGAGCAGAGCAGAGCAGAACAGAGCAGAGCAGAGCAGAGCAGAGCAGAGCAGAGCAGAGCAGAGCAGAGCAGAGCAGAACAGAGCAGAG
>PVJA010030761.1:0-25481 GCA_004027025.1 Myocastor coypus
TGAGCTCGGGCAGGAATCTACACAGTTCCCCCCATGTTTTTCCTATTAGACCAGAACCTCTGTTGCATTCTAGGTCTCCACAGCTCTACACTTCTTCATCCAAGTAAATATTAAAATGCTCAGATATTGCTTCCCTTTAGTCTTCATCTCCTCAGAAACTCCAGGTCACAATAGAAGTCATAATTAAATAATATTTTATCTCTTGTGTTAAACTGTCTCTCTTAGTTTTACTTTATTTATTTATTTATTTGTTTGTTTATTTATTTTCACAGAACCAAGGATTGAACTCAGGCCCTTGCATGTGACAGGGAAGTGCTTCTTCTACTGAGCAATCACCCTAGCCCCTTAATTTTATTTTTAGACCCAGCCAAGGACCATAAGGAAGTTGAAAAAAAATCTTTTTCCTCTATAGCATTCTCTTCTTACTGATTTGTAGAATATTTGTAGAAGATAGATAGATAGATAGATAGATGATTCAAAGGTTATGTAATAATACAGGAAACTACTTATAATGTAAAGAATTCAAGCACTATTATATATGCAATGTGAATTACATGCCTATATGTGGCACTGTGATATATTTTTTAAACTTTTAAATATGTTGGAAATAATTTCAAGCTTATAAGAATATATATATATAATTTGTACTGGGAATGGAACTCAGGACTTTGCCTTTGACAGGTAGGCTCTCTGCCACTGAACTGTATCCCTAGCCCCTAATTTAAAGAAAAATGTTATTAGTACATGTTTACAGTTGATATTGGTTCATAATATAGCTTCCCTCCCCTCCCTCCTCCTCCTCCTTGTCCTCCTCCTCCTCTTTCTTCTTCTTCTTCTTCTTCTTCTTCTTCTTCTTCTTCTTCTTCTTCTTCTTCTTCTTCTTCTTCTTCTTCTTCTTCCTTAATGTAAGGTCTTTGTGTTTCATTTGTTTGTTTGTTTTTGGCCAGCTCTGTCTACCTTAGCATGGGTGTGAGGATCAAACCGCAGTCCCCTGTGCCTGACTGGGATTGTTTGCGCAAGCTTAAACCACTGAGTTAACCGGAAAGCCCTCCCACCCTTACTCCTTTTTCCTTCCCAATTTTCTCTCTTGTTGATCTTAGCTAATCTTCTATCACATACTAATTGCATGCATTGATGTTATTAGATTCCTGTGCATAGTTTATCTTCATTCTTCCTATTCTAGACCAGTGACTTCGGACTTTGTAGATTCGTGATTGTTACTGTCTGACTGTCACTGGTCTTTTCACTCTATGATTCTTTCTGAAGAGAAACACTCAGTTATACTTTGATGTTTATTAACATGCCCCTTTGGGCAGGTGAGACAGCTCAGCAGTCTAAAGCCCCTGCTTAGGCAAGCTTAGGCAACCACAGGGACAGTGGTTGTCTACTTGGCAGACCATGCTGTGCCAGCCCCGCCTCTAGGGCAGGCTGGACTGGCCATAAACTAAATGCATAAAGTTTAAAATGCCCTTTTCCTGGCTTCTGTATTTTCTTTCATATATATATAATGGCTAGCTCAGCCTTGCCTGGGTGGGGCTGGCAAAGCATGTGGTGGTGGGGATCGAGCCTCTGTCTCTGCCATTGCCTAAGCTTGTCTAAGCAGGCACTTAGTCCGCTGAGCTATCTTGCCTTCCAATCTTTTTTATCCCATGGACTTATTTATACTCTCTGAACTTGATATTTTTAATGAATACATCTTTTTTTCTCTCTGTTGACTTATAGTATGCCTCATTTTTCATTTTTCTCATCTGTATTTCTTTTTCTTTTTTTTCTGAATGTTTACTCTATCTTCATTTACCGCTCTTAAAATCACTGGTTCTTTACTTTCTTCCTGAGCTCTCTGGGGAAATTATTGTGGCACTCTCCCACAGCAGTTCATATATATATAGTCATGATCGCTGGAAATATGTCCAATTTATATCAGGCACATTTTGAGGAGAAGATTCTTGTCCTAGAAGTTACCCTATGTTGAGTACTCTGTACATAAGCGGGTACTTGCTGGTATCCATGGCCTTGTGACTTGTTACTCTTTTTAGCACAAACAATCTGTTATGTATTGGTACTGGTCACAATTCCTGGAACCAATTAATGATGGGGATCCTCCTCTCAATAAGTCCAGTTTCTTTTCCATGAAAATGTCCATCTATTGTCTCCTTTCTTACCCACAGCTGCATTGTGGAGACAACTTATATCCAAGGATGACATAGTGTGAAGGCAACCACAGACACACACACACACATACACACACACACACACACACACACACACACACACACACACACACACACAGATGGGCTCAAGGCTCAGGAAGCTAAGACAAAAGAATACCAAAGACTGAGTGAACCTATGAGATGGAACGAAATAGGTCTCAATGAATCACAAATTTATTCCATTGGTTGTGACTAATCATGAAAGTGTTAATGTAGAATATTAATGGAGAAAGACTGGCCCACGATGATGGATGCTATCAGTAAAATAATAGTAACTGCACCCTGAACGTAAATACATGATTCCTGAAGCATCAAATTATACACCATAAAATTACATCATCGGTCTTCTCATTCCATGACTACATCCATATCTGGTCATCGGGAAATGTATTTGCACCAACTATCCTAAGTTACATTTGTTACATAATCTGGCTATCTCACTGATGTCCGTTTCTTACATTTCTCACGTTAATCAAAGAAATACATTTGGAGGAAGCCAGATGCAGAATTTTCTTTTATCCAACCACACATTCTTTCATTCATTTATTGTTATAGGAATCTGTTTACCTGAATTATTTATATGCATTACGATACCACACTCATTATCTAAAATTGAAAAGCTATTGCAAATTCCTCCAGATTTAATGTAGATTTAAAAAAAAAAAGCAAAAGAAAATTCAACCAAGAGCCTTAATAAAGTAAATTTCCCTTGGATCATAAAATTTTTGCAAAACAGTGAGTGGAATTTCCCTGGGAAATCTGTGTCATAGTTTATAAATTACTTTCTAATCTATTTACTTCTACTTTTATTTGAGATCTTAAATCTGGCTACAGAGATGTTTCTCTCTGAGCATTGTGACAAAGTGGCATGAGCAGAGGTGGGACATTTCTGGCAGTGCTGCGGGGCTCAGATTATACAACTGAGGAAGGCAGGATACTTTCTGTTGAAATAGACTGTTAAGAACTTTGTCAAAGAATGAACTCTTACTGTAACCCGCACCTCATTTGTCACCCTGATGGGCTGAGGAAAAGTGACATTTACAAACTGAGAAGGGAAGCACATCCATTTCAGCAGTCTGACACCCTGATATAATAACTATTTACCTTGAGAAAGAGGCACTGAGATTTCCGATTCTTGTGAATCTTCTCACTTTGGCACTTATTTTCTCACTCTGTCAAACAGCCCCAGATTAATGGAACAATTTGTTCAACAAATCATATTAGTAGAATGCACACAGGGTAAAGGGGGAGAGGCGGGAGAGCAGAAAATTTTTACTCATTCATAGCAGAGGTATCTCTGCAAATAAAAACGTAGTTATTCCTGACATTTACAGAGGGACAATGTGAGAGGAAAAGGGTGTAATGACTTTGGCAGCGGAAAGATCGCTTTGTAAGAACAAGAGTACTCAATGGGGAATAAGATAAAGTTACACATAACATCTCGATTGAGCTTCCTTCTAGAACATATTTGTCAAGCACAGCAGGATCTGCTCGTGTCAGAGAGGGAAATTTTTTTTTTCATTATAATTGAGTAACCTGTGTTTTCTACTCTACTCAGACATGCTCTTTCCAGCACATACTCCGGAAGTCTCCGTGAATTCCAGGAACATCATGTTATAAAGGGAATGCTCTGAATCCTCAGAAGAGGTATAAGAATGGGCAGAGGCATATGATAGCTGCATGTGACTAAGACGAGGGTTGTTAATTCCCATGCACATTCCTAAGGAAAAGTTATAAAATAAAATACCTGGCACAGCTTTGCCATTCCTTATGCTTCATGCCTTTGCACCAGTATTCTGAATGAATACTTAGAACAGAGAATAAATATATCCTTATGGCCAATCCTACTTATTTTAATAGATGCTCTTGCCCCTCTTTATACATGCAAAGGATTCAATGCAATGGTGCATTTTCCCACCAGCTTTCAAAAGCTCTCCAAGTAGGCTGCGATGTTCTTTTGTGTGTGTCAGTGTTGTCACCATACTGTTACACCTTGCATACTCAAGAGAAATGACACTCACTCGTTCCAGTGTAGCCTTGGGTGTCACAGGAAAATATGGCCTTGCTTTCTCATGCACCTTTGATTTCTCTCCCTCCCTTTCTCTGCCTGTTTTTTCTCTCCCTCACCCTTTAAAGGTTTGGGACATAGTTTTGAACTACAGGACAAATCGTAAATACTTCTGGACACAATATTGCTTCTTGGAAATCTATATTACAGTTGGGAAGAATGTTTTCCCCTTGCTGAGCTAGACTTTTCTACTGGTGAATAATGTCTTTCCTAAAATACAAATTTGAACTAAAAGATTAAGGGATCCGTTTGAATCATTAAGAAATAATAAATAAGAGCTCAATATAAACCACATTTCCAACAATATTGTCACCACACAGATGCCCAGAGTTGGGGACCACAAGTCATCCCACCGATGGGGTAGTTGTTAAGCATACTGACTTTGATTATAGAAAAATAATTTTGAGGACATACCAGAAGCAAAGAAATGTGGATTAGACAGAAGTACAGAGAGCAATAAAGACCTTTGAGAAGGAGGTGGATTATAATCTGGTGTTGGTTGTTTTTGTAGTCTTGGGGTATCATTACACCCTTTTGCTCTCACATTGTTCCTCTGTAAATGTCAGGAATAGCTATGTTTTTATTTGCAGAGATACCTCTGCTATGAATGAGTAAAAATTTTCTGCTCTCCCGCCTCTCCCCCTTTACCCTGTGTGAATTCTACTAATATGATTTGGTAATCTGAGATGTCGATTCCTACTGTCGATCAGGATATTCACCTGATAGACAAGGTTAGATGGCAAACCTGTGCATGTGTTGGAAGCTTAGAGATAGGTTGCCCGCTTAACAGAGCTGCTTCTCCGAGGATGGAGATGTGTGGGGAGAGAAGCAAAAGTTTAATTTATAGGCAGAATCATGGACCCAATTTACAGGCTCATTGCATTTCCAAGACCTTCTGAAATCATTTTTGTCAGAATGCGTTTCCTGGAAGAAATGAAGGTGTTGCAACTTTGGAGAGCTGTGTCCTGAAGCTGTAGCTTTTCTTACACCTACAGATGTTGTTTTTAGGATTTTGCTCTTCTCTTTTCTAATAATCTTTACTCCTTCTCTTCTCCTTCAATACTTCAATGTCATGAAATAGCTGTACAGCATTCTTGACACCACTGGCAACACAGCCTCGGGGGAACATCAGAAACCCACCTTTAGACACAGTACTTCCTAGGAAAGTATCTGTCACCTTGTCTCAGAAGGACTAGGCTACTATTTACTGTTTACTTGCCCATTTTTCATCTAGCAAATGTTTTTCAGAAACCAATGAAAATATTGCATATCCCCTTGTGGGAGTGGTAATGTCTAATAAATAGGAAAGAGTTACCACGCAGCATTTGGGATGATCATTTTTGTGTATATAGGTTCATGTTCATGCGAGAATTTGTTATAAGGAAAACTTTTGTAAGAAAAGTTGAAGTGCACATGTAAGAAGCTATTCTCTGTGCGGGGAGATAGCTCAGTGGAATAAGTGCTTGCCTGGCAAGCGCAGGGTCCTGGGTTCAACCCTTGATAAAATAAATAAATAAAGTGCTTTGATGTTTTGAGCCAGGTGTGGTGGTGCATGCCTGTAATCCCAGCACTTGGGAGGGTGAGGCAGGAGGATTAGTGCAAGTTTGAGACCAGCCTGCACTACAAAAGTGAGCTCAAAGCCAGCTTGAACTGCATAGCAAGACCCTCTTTCAAAAAGATAAAAAGACAAAAAAAAAAAAAAAAAAAAAGCTATCCTCTATGTGTGTACATATATAGGAGTATTTATGTATGCAGATATATCCATTTATCTATTGATCTGTGTGTGATATAAATGTCAGAGACATATGCCTTATGTTATCTCCAGTAAGGGATATGTTGTAGGGCTATGTGTGGACAAGATCCTGCGGTAGACCTCACATAGATGTTTGGTTGAAAAGCAACACTCACTGTCTGCACAGTCCGTGGCAGGGTCGGTTACATTCCACACATTCACATGGTCACACACCTCAACTCTTGCCCTAGGCCACCCCCACTTTATGTAAGTTAGGAAAACTTGGTACAGTGAAATTCGCTCCTTTTCTTCAAGAAGCAGTCTGAAGCCTCTGTAAAGTCGGTGACAAGCTTTTCTCTCCAAGTGATTCAGGGAAGTAGGCTTCTTCCTCTTTGCAGTTCTTTTCTTTTAGGACTTTGAGATCTGTGTCCAGTCTGTGTATAAAGGGAAGGAGAAGCAGGATGTACTGATGTCTTGGTGGAATTCCAGAACTCTGGGCAGTTGAGGTAGAATAAGCACACCTGAAAGCCCACTGTGGGCGATGTATGACACTAGCAGGAGTCTTTCTCAAGATGTTAAGGAAGGCTTGGGAAAGTATACAGAGAGAAGAAAGGAGGAAGGAATAGAGGGAGGGAGGGAATGGTGAAGAGAAAAGGAGGGGGCAGTCTCTTTTGCTAAGCTTCTCAACCTAGAGGTAATCTCCAGGATTTCTGCAAATGCAAAGATGGGGAGCACTGACTCTCCTCAGGCACTTGCTTTGAAAGGCTGGCCATACATGGTGGTAGGATGGAGGCACGTAGCCAGCCAGCCACTTTACCAGGGCACCCTGAAGCCTCTTGATTACCCTGTGACTTTTCCAACTCTTGTGTTCCCTCTCCCAATCATGGTCCATGACACCTCCGTCTCATGGGTTTGTCCTGACTCCTCGGGTGTGTGGCTCTTCCTCTTCCTGATTCTCTATGCTTTCATTTTTCTCTAAAGATTTATCTTCTGCTATTCACTCTTTGAAGCTTCTCAGAATGAATAGGTTGGCTCCCTTGGCCACCTTTTCTTATCCTCGCCCACTTCAACAGTCAGTTTGTTGTCACTGGCAGTGAAACTTGGGTCTGTGCAGCTGTTGTATACATGTTGACTAGTCTGCTATGCCTTACTTGACATATTTTAGACAAAGAGAGGGTCACAGGAAAGAGTCTGGCCATCTCTAATTTACCTGTGTATCTTGCGTTGTGAACAGAATATTTTATTGCTGCAACAGAAGCAAAGCAGTCCCTGTCCCATGTACAAGGGATACTTTAAGAAAATACTGAAGCATATAGATTTTGCCCTTCTTTTCCTGAAACTTCTACTTCCTCACATCGCAGAGATGCTAGCAATTACAGATAACAACTAAATCTTCCTCCACTATGGAGAAACAGCATATAGTTCATTGCTTTAGCCAACAGCTGCTTCGAGCAGAATACTTTCAATTTGAGAGGACAGAGTTTCATTCATGATAATCTCTTTTAAACATTAGGAAAAAGGCTTGTCAATAAATATTCTATGCATGCTGGGTATGGTCGTGCACACCTGTAATGTCAGCACTCTGAAGGCTGAGGCAGGGGGATTGAAGCAAGGTCCAGGCCAGCCTCGGCTAAAAGATGATTTCAAGGACACTGACCTGCACAGTGAGACTCCTCTGAAATACATATATATATATATATATATATATATATATATATATATATATAGTGAATCAAATAGTGAGGCCATAATTAGAGATTGGATTGAATTATGTTGACAGATCTTATTGATAGGTAGCACTTATTGAGTGTGTTCTTTCTTTGGGCCACTGCTTCAAGCTGAAGTTGACATTCATTGTTCGCTGTCTCCATAACTTTCTCAGGTGCATGGTTTAATCTCATTGTTCAAATGAAAAAGTAGCGATTTGGAGAAGTGATTTCACTCGCTCAAGGTCACAGAGCCAAGTTTCGGCCCTGAAAGTTGTATTTAGGCCTATCTCTAAATCCTGTTTCCAGTGCGTCCTGATAGCTTTGCAGTCTGAATGTTTTATATTTTTTCCTATTTCCTATGTCTTTGTCCCAAATTACAAGCAGTTTGGTACAAGGAGTGAACCATCATTTCCTAGGCAGCAGGAGAGATAGTAGCAGGCTAATTCGCAAAAATTATTCATTTATTCCCCCAACTTCCCTGAGAGGTAGATAAGAGGTCAATAATCATGTAGGGAAGCCAGGCACAGCGGAAGTAAGTTACTTGGGCCACTACATAGAAATAGCTCCACCCAGGATTGGCATAGTATCTTCTGGCCCAAATTCTGGGGCATTCTGTAGCTCCCCTCCATTACCCAAGTAGTTAATAAAAATAGTTGAGAAATATATAATAATGGCTTCCCATTAGCCTCCTACTGTAGAAAAGCCCCCAGTTAGTGCCCCTTGTATGTAATGAACAAATTAATGAATTTGCCACCTGTATCTGATGGTGAACTAAAGCTGTCACTAATTTTTTCCCCTGCCTTTCCTTTCTGCTTTCCTTTTGATTTGTGAATCTCTTAATTAGGAGACCAGTTAAAAGATAATTTTCAGAAATATGTAAAATCATGTCTTGCATACAGATATGAATAATGATGACCTATTAAAGAAACTTAGTCTACTCATATTATAGTCTTTAAAATATGCCTGGAAGCAAGGAGGCCAGCATTATTACCAATGCCAAAGAAAAGTCAAAGGGCAAACATATGTGTGAGAGATACACAAATATACACCAAGGTATAAAGAGTCTTGAGGTGAATTGAAAATGGAGACAATACTGTTATTTTATTTTATTTTTTTAAAGGTAGATAATAACATCTTACTAAACATTAACTAGACAGGACAAAATTTAACACACTCTCAGTTACCTACAATTTACAGCTCCCAAACTGCTCAACGACCCTGGAACTGACAGCACGGAATGGTGTGCTAGAGAGGAAGCGTATTTTTCCTCTGAAACACGTTTCTTCTTCCAAGGGACCCTTATTGTAGTCTTGAGAAGCTCATTTAGAACACTATATGTACTCAAAGACAGACAGGTAGTTTGAGAGAAACACAATATGATCGATAGCCTGTGTGTACAGTAACAGATTTATGAATGGGTGAGGCGTTCTTTTCCATGCTCTTTCTCTGCTCTGTATGGAATCCTCAGGGGTAAGCATCCTCATAGGGTCTGGCAGTAGGCTGAGGCACCTGAACACAGAGGAACAGGAGGTGCTGGGGCCTAGAGCAGGAGCCTGAGAGAAACGGAGGGCTACAGTCCCTTTGTCCGCTGCCTGCGTGCAGAGGGCAAACCTCAATCTGCATCGCAGGACTTTCAGTGGGAGTTTCATTTTCCTTTTATGCACTTTCCAAATATTTCTTTCATTAATAAAGCTATTTTTTTTTTAGAGCGATCTGAGGTTCACAACAAAATGAAGCACAGTCCTCTGCAAGCACAACTTTGCCTACTGTGGCTGTTTTGGCCCTGACTGGTGACAGAACTCGACTGACCAATAACTGTCACCTAAAGCCCAGAGTGTACATGGAACATACCTCAATTGCTTAGACTTAGAAAGAGAAAAAGATTGTTTATTTTTCTTTTTGAGATCATTCAATTATCTTGTAAATAGCAAAAAAATTTGTCATCTGCCCCGTGAGTGCATATGAAACATTAAATACTGCGTACATAGCCAGCAAGTTACTGCTGGAGATTGTGTGTGTGTGTGTGTGTGTGTGTGTGTGTGTGTGTGTGTGTGAACAGGCGGGCTCATACACGCAAGAGGCCTTTGCTCTCCGCATTGAGATTCTGCCAAGGCCCAGGCAGGCTCCTTGGCAAACTGCAGTGCCTGCGATCCATTTGACAAAAGGACTTTAAGAGCCCTCTTGGTGACACCCTTGAGGAGCGTCCCGCTGGGCCCGGCCCAGCTGCAGGTGCGGAAGGCGCATCCCGCCTGGCAGCCGACGGGGACTTTCACTGCCGCCCGGACAGATAGACAATGGCCCCGGGCTGGCCTTATCGCCTCTCGCAGCGCTTCCCGAGCGGGCGGTGGCGGCGGCGACACTTCCGCGGGCCTGGGCCACCCGCCGCCGCCGCCCGCTGCTTCCTCCCCGCGACCCCGTGGTCCCCCGGCGGAAAAGCTTGGTGGGGCGACCGCTGCTGCGACACGCGCGGCCGGGCCTGGGGAAACAAAGGGGGGATGTGTGCGGCCCAGAGGCAGGAAACGGGGCGCCGGTGGGGGCCGGGGGACGCAGCGGGCCTCCGCGGGACCCATTGTTCGCGAGCGGCGGCCGCGCACACGCGCTGGGCGAGAAAGGAAGCTTCCTGCCACCGCCGCTCGCCCAGCCAGAGGCAGGGCGGGGACTCTGGCCTGCGGTGCGAGGAACGGTCCAGGACCCCATATGCAGCCCTCTGCAGATCCTCCAACCCCGGCCATCTGAGCTCGGGTGACCTTTTGGTGATCTTAGGGCAACAGTTGTGTTTGTCAGTCTTTAATCATTGTGTCCGCCTTGTTCTAAAAGCTCCCCCACCTTGATGGTCCCTAACAGGCCTGTGCATTCTTTAGTCTTTTATCTTCATTTTCCAGATGAAGAGGAAAACACAAAGGAAACGTAGGCTGAGCGCAAGTTAACAGCATCTGAGAGATCTTAGAACCTCTGGGCTCACTTTGGCTTTCCCAGCGTCTTCATTTTAATGTTATTTGGAACATAGTAATGAAGGCTATTTCTCTAGAGGAGGCTTTTCCTGAGTTGGTTCTCTAGAAAAACTTGTGAAAAGACAGCACTGCATAGATTGATGAACAGAGGATTTTCTGTGCTTCATAGGATGCAAGTTATCTTTGGACATTTTTGCCCTGTGCAGTTGGAGTGAAATTTTGCTTTCTAGGAGAAGGATGTGTTCTCTGTAGAATGACAAAGCAAAACGAACATGAATGAAGTGGAAGAAATTAACTCCAATGTGCTGAGGTCATAGTCCTCCTATGAGGTGGAATGAAGTAGAAAACCAAAGGACAAAATTAGGAGAACTTTATGGACCTAAGGACAGAAGAGTCAGTCCAGGGTTTCCAAGAGGAGCCTGGGATAGGGTGAACAACCGAGGCTCTTTGTCAGGAGCAGGTCACAAAGCACAGCCACACTGTGGGTACAAGGTGTGTCAAACTACCGTCAACGTGTAGCATTACAAACACAGCTGCTTAGCTAATGTAGACTTGATCCAATAGACAAACAAGTCATGTAGCAGGGGTGCACGGAAGGAGCAAAGACATTTGGGGAAAGGTTGAATACATGCTGCTCACCCACTGGGCAACCGGTGCCTGTCTGGTCTCACTTGACTTTGTGGTGCTTAATGGCAACATAATCTGTATCACTGTTTATCCCTTAGGAAGGCATATACACCCAGCCTCTGCATTTTTTTTTTCTTCTTCAGATACAACTCCAACCACAACTCCAATGGCTTATTTTATTCTGAGGCTTTATTTTTTTATGCTGACTTCTTGGACAGCTCAGGCACTCTCTGTATATTAATTTCTTTCTAACTTAGCTGCCTACAACATCTGTCCATTTGGAACCAAATGATTATGAAGCTTGAATAATAAACTGGAAACTTCAGTGTTCTGATTTGTCCATGTCGGGTGAAACAGGCATGAAATCCCTGAAGGAATGATTCAGTCTCTGATGTATAAATCTCGGCCCTGTTCACCCTTCCTGAGCAATGTCACCCCGAGCTCCTGCACTGTTAGGCCAACCTCTCCTAATGCTTCAGGCCATTCTGATAACTTGGGGTCAGGTCCCACTAAGGAACAAAGATTCTTTGGTATTAGAGGATGTCCAAACAAATAGGACATTCTTGATATCTAAGGAGGTAACTCACTGGCTGATCAGGAAAGGAAGTGAATGATAACTAGAATTCCATGTGATGAGAGCTCTATCATGCCAGGAAGACATAAGCATGAGGTTTGAGATTTCCCCTGGAGTCAGAACACTACAGAGAAGGTCAGATTCTTCCAAATCATCAGTTTCTATGAAGGAGTTAAAACATCTTCTATTTTATTAAATAGTTAATAAAATCCAGTAATGGATTCCATTACTGCAACAGATATTATGTTAAGAACACCAAAAACCCCTATAGATTATAATTTTGTGGTTAGTCATGAGCAAATGGCATATAGGGTAGGTAAGTAATAATGAAAGAAATATTCTGGGAAGTAGTCATCTGTGCACCTTGGTATTGGGATGACTGGAACAGAGGATGTGGTAGAAGAAAATGAAAGGACCCTCTTTGATGGCATGCCCAGGCTTGACTGCAATATACAGGACAGATAAGAGGAGTACTGGAATGGTTAGGAAGTTGTTTGATCAATCCAGGCTAAAAAAAATTGGTGGATTGGAACAATTGAGTTAGCAATGGAAAGAAGGGCGCAAATTGAAGAGATAGATTAGGTAAACAATGTGATGAGAGGTGAAAGGGAAAGACTAGCCAGGAGTGATGGCACACACCAGCACTCATGAGACCGAGGCAGGAGGATCCACATAAGTCCATGACTTCAAGGTCAGCCTGAGCAACATAATGAGACCCTATCTCAAAAACAGAGATAGAGAGCAAGAGAGGGAGAGGCAGAGATAGATAGATAGATAGATAGATACTTAGATAGATTGATAGATATAGATAGATAGATAGATAGATACTTAGATAGATTGATAGATATAGATAGATAGATTGATAGAGACAGACAGACAGACAGAGTGAGCATGTCTGTCTAGAGCAACAGCAGCAACAAAGGCAACTTTGTAAGAAGGTAGGACCCTGAAAGTACATCTTTCTAAGTCTTGTTACACACAATGCTTGACATTCACAATGTAAAAGGAGAAAGATTTATATGATCCAAAGAGAAACCAGAGTATAACACCCACTATTTAAAGGATGAAAGATTTAGGTCAGTACACAGGTTTTAGAAGGTTCTGTCCCTATCTTTATGAGTCCAAGGCCAAAACGGTTTGGTGGAATGTTCTTCCACAGAAGAAAGCTGTTCACATCATGAAGGCCAGGAAACAGAGAGAAAGGAAGGAGCCGGGGAGGGAGGTTGAGCTTATCAATTCACCCTGAAGTGGCCCACTTCCAACCAGGCTCCACCTTCTAGCAGTGAGTCAGTCATGAGGAGGATGATTCTGATAGGAGTAGAAATCAAGGAAATGGAGAGCAAAAAATATAATAGAAAAATTAATGAATTGGGCCAGTTCTTTGAAAGAATGAACCAAACAGACATATCCACAGACAATCTTACCATAAAAAGGAAAGGAGACACACGATGTAATTATAAATGAAAAATGTTAAATCATAACACTATCAAAATTCAGATTGCTAATACAGATACTTTGAAAACTTTAAAAGCAGTAAATTAGGGCAGTAAACTGACACACATGAAGTACCAAAATTGAACCAAGATATACAATAGCCCTGAATAATTCAGTAGCAGATAAGGAAATGGAAGCAGTAATAAAAATACTACCAACTTCACAAAGCCCAAATCCTGACGGATTAATCAAAATTTTAATGAAAAATAAAAGGGAGTATTCCTAAATTCCTTATCAAAGGCTAGCATTATCTTGATTTTAAAATTAGACCAAGACCAACCAAACAGGAAGACCAGGTAGTTCTCTCTAATGAACCTAGATGCAAAAATCTTCAACAAAGATCAGATACATACAACAAATCCTGAAAAAAAAAAAAAAAGGAAATCATACGTCATGAGCAACTAGTTAGTCTTCATTCCAGTGATTAAAGATGGCTCAATGCATGCAAATAAAAGTAATATAGCATAGAAACAGAAACTAGGAAAACAATCACATGATCATCAGAATAAATGCTAAAAAAATCCTTTGGAAAAAATTAACATCCATTCACACACACACAAAAAAAAACTCTGAAGAAAATATATGTGGAAGAGGACTGTAAAGATGGTTCAGCAGTATAAAGCATCTGCTTGGAAAAGCTTAGGCAATGCCAGGGACCACAATATGATCCCCAGCACCACATGCTGCACCAGCCCTATGCTCAGCATAGGCCAAGCCAGCAATAATAATGATGATAATAATAATAATAATAATAATAATAATAATAATAGATGTGGATGTACCATACTTCAAACTGAGTGAAACCATTTATGACATACCTACTACCAAGATTGTATTACATGGGGGAAAACTGCAAGTTTTCCTGTAAATTCAGGAAGAAGGCTCAGCAGATGAAAGCACCTGTCAAAAATAAACCTCCTGTAAAGTGCCTGCAAGCAGGAGTAGGAGCTGGGAGTTCATCCCAGGGCCTGCTGTGCTGTCCCTGCCCCTGGGGTGTGCTGAGATGGAAACTGATACTGGGTGTGGTGGCGTGCTCTTGTAATCCAAGCTCCTGAGAAGCTGTAAACAGGTGAATCACTAGGAGTCGGATCTAATAGTGAGACCCTGAAAATCTTACAGACCCTTCCTTAAAATACAAAAAAAAGAAAGAAAAAAGAATTAAGGAAGATAAGATTGCCCAGTAATGTTCAACACAGTTCTCAAGTCATTACCCATGCAAAAAAAGAAATAAAAGAGATACATATAGGAAAGGGAGAAGCAAAATTATCATCTATGAATTAAATGATCTGCCACATAGAAGACCCCAAAATTTTGTTACACAGAAGGCCCAAACAACTCCTAGAACTGGTAAGCACATTCAGCACTGTAGTTATATGCACAACACTCAACCATCAATAGTGTTCCTGTAGAGCAGTAAAATGATTCACTGTGAAAGAAATTAGGAAAATAATGACCAATCTCAATAGAATCAAGAAAAATAAAACATTCTCAAATCCCAAATGAGAGGATGATAATTTTGTGAAAAGTAAAGCTATTTAATATTGTTTTAGGGCCTGGGGAGATAGCTCCAGGGCACAAGTGCCTGCCTGGCAAGTGCAAGGTCATGAGTTTGATCCCCAATCCTGCTAAATAAATAAATAAATAAATAAATAAATAAATAAATATTGTTTTATATTATATTATATTACCTATATCATGGAAAAGTTAAAATGTATTTGCCAACATTATTACCCATTGAAGACTTTTTTATGTAAATATTCCAGAGGAGCGCCGTAAAGGTCTGCACTAATAGCAAACCTGGAAGTGCAAGAACAACCAAGTCCCCATCTGAGGCTAGGCTTTGGAGTCTCTTCCTGAATACTGTATGTGTAAAAGAGCTGAGTATTTTGCAAGATAACTTATATCATCCATGGAGAGTTGCCTTTCAAATCCAAGAATGTGAAGAACTTAAAGTGATTTCAATTTTCTTAAAGTATGATCCATCTTTGCCTCTCAGCCCACATTCAATTTGAATTCTTTCAATAACAGGACTCTTAACCAACGTGTGACACAAGTCACCTATATTGGAACCTTCCCTACCTGTAGAAACTGCTATTGTGCCTTCCTCACTTATCTAAAGCTCTCTTCTCTGCAGGCCACACACAACTGGTTTGTTCAGCTGCCCTTCTTACAACGCAATTTCAAGAGCTCCTAGGGTCTAAATCATCTTCTCTGCATGATTTAGGTAAGGTAAAGACAAAAGACTTCAGCAGAGTATTTCAGATGTGGTTGACAAATACCAAATCAAGATGCAGGATGGAGGGAGTCCCAGTGCTTATTGGCTTACCAGCCTCTTCTAAACTATCCCTTCCTGGTTTTCAGTTTTTGAGTTTAGGCAAAAAATATACTAGGGCCCGATCAGTAGGAGAATACCTGCACTAAATACCTTAAGCTGAATATTCAAGTTTTTATTTTAAGTACACTAAAATGCATGTGATCCATTTGTTTACCTATTAGAATTTCTGCGTGTTTGGTTTCTTTGTGTGCCTATTGAAATGGTAGACTCATGTGATACTTCTCTTCAAGCAGGGACAATGAATTTTCGTTTTTGTTTATTTGTTTAATTCACTTTTTTCAGATTTGGATAAAAGATACTTTACTTTTCTTGATGTGTGTTCCCCTGAGTTTTCACCAATGTCTCTAGTTAAATTACCATCAACAAAATCAAAATATAGAAGAGCATACTATACTGACATTTTCCTGAAGATTTTATAGTAAAAAGTCCGGTGCCTACCCCACAATTCTGGGGTAAAAAAAATTCACTAATTTTTTCCTGTAATGTTGCATTTTTTCAGAAGAAAAAAAGATACATATGTAGCATGCATCTCATGTCTGTTTCTTGAAAAGTATGGAAAAACTGCTAGAAACCTTATGTACAACAAATGTAAATAAGTTTTCATTTTTATTATAAACACCACAGAGCAGTGTGAGATGTTGTGTCATATGATAAATGTATGTTAGCTGAGTAAGAAGCTCTAAATTATTTACCATATTGATGGCATCCTTTTGTATTTATTTCAGCCCATATAGAAATATATTGTATTTATGCTAGAACATATAGAAATATGTTCTATGCAGCCCCTATTAGCCTTTTTATGTGAGATTAATAGTAATGACCTTTTTCATGACTCTTCTTGCTAATTTATGCAGTCTTTTTTGTTTGATTATGTTGGATAAAGTTTGATACATTTTGTTTATATTCTCAAGTAAACTACTTTTGAATCTTCTTGTCTTTTCTATTGTTTTAAACATATTTATTTTCTTCTCTACATTTTTTGGGGGGTGGTAGGGGTGCCAGGAATCAAACTCAGGACCTCGTGCTTTCTGAGACAGACAGAGAGAGACAGAGAGAGACAGAGAAAGACAGAGAGAAAGAGAACAGAAAGATAGACAGACAGACAGACAGACAGACAGACACAGAGAGACAGAGACAGATAGATGCTTGTGCCCCTGAGCTACAATTCTGGTCCCAGCTCCTCTACTTTTTATTTCTTTTCTTATACTTGGTTTTAGTTTAGTTTGTGTTTCTTTTTTCAGATTCATAGATCTTGTCTTTGTTCTGCTACATCTATGTAATTCTCCATAATGTTTCTTCCTATTTATTTGCTATGGCCCCTTATTTTTATTTTTTATTTTATTTACTTATTTTTTATGAGCAGAACATATTTGTTAGGGGAAAGAAAGCTTCTTTCCAAGAGAGGGACAGAAGGGGGGTCCTGAGTGGGTGTTCTTTGGTCCCTTATTTTTATATGTTGCATTTGCATTTATTTAAAAAAATCATTTCCCAACTTCTCTAAAACTAATTGACTGTTGCATTAGGGATATGACCAGTATCCAAACTGATGAAAAATTTCTAGCAGTCTTTCTGTTAGTGATTACTGGTTTGAATCTGTTGTAGTCTAAGACTTTACCTCAAGTTTTATTCATTCAAAATTTTTCACTCTATATTTTATGACTAAGAGTGGTCTATTTTGGTAAATGTTCCATGTGCGCTTGACATGATTATTATTCTGTTGTCACTGGCTAAAATGCTCTATAAATTTCAGTTAGATCAATTTTATTGATATGTTTATGTCTTCCACATGCTTTCTAATTTTCCACTTGCTTAATCTACCAATTACTGAGGGAAGAGTGTTGAAACATCTAAATATAATTATGTCAAGTTTTGCCTATTGAATTTCAATGAATGTTGTTAGGCACATGTATGTTTAAGATTGTTATATCTTTTAAGAGAATTGACTATTTTAGTATAGTATAATATCTTTTTCAGACTTTAATCATCTTGTTTAAAAATTCTCTTTGAAATTATTATACTAAAGTTACTATGTTGTTTTATTTGGTACTAGCAAGATTTTTTTTTATGTCCCCTTACCTTTAATCAATACGATTCTTAGTTTCCTATAAGTAATATATAACTAATGAGATATGATGAACATCCTCCAGGATTATCACTTTGTATGATTTTCTGTAGTTTAATGTCATTTGACTACAGTTAGATATTTTGGTATTACATTTCTATGAATTATCTGAGTTTCACAGATCTATAATTTGGTTGCTGTCTCTAGTTTGTTTCTGGGTTTGATTTTGGGGGGTCATTAGAGTTCTCAAGTATTGTTTTCTTATGTGTGAGATTTTTCTGTCCCTTCTTTTCAAAAGGCTTTAGATATTCTAGTTGTACATCTGTAATCCCTCTTGAAATCAAGGTGTCAGAAATTTAGGCCTAACTGAAGGGTCATTAGTAGTATGCAAATTGCTGTCACATTTATTAGAATGCTAATCTCATGAAAATGACACCACCCTTGTTATCAGATCACATCTCAAAGATGTCATATCCCCTACCATCATAAGCATTCAGTTCATAAAGTATCATCTCACTAAGCCATTTGGGGGACACTTTTCTCTAAGTTCATCTTAATAGCAGAAACAACTTAGGTTGCACTAAACTACTTAGGTCCTTTGTTTCCATTTCGTGTATCTGAAGCAGTAGAAGTGGGAATGAGGGACTTCTGTAGACACAGTTAATGAGATGCAAATTTTATTCCTGAAGTCATGGGATAGCATGGTTGTTGCCACAACTCCAGAGATGAGGGATGATCTGCCTCTCAGAAACCTTTTGCACGTTAATCTTCCATTGCTTTCCATGTGACTTAGAAACAGCCCTGTACATTCACTATTCAAACACAATTCTCTGTTTATTTTTCAGTTTTTCATATTTTCTACCATGATATTTCATCTTCAGTTGTTCCCTCTTGGAATTGGTTTTGATGAAAGTGATTAATAGCTTTAAGAACTACTCAATTAAATAGCAAATGCTATTTTCCTAGACATTTTTGAAAGCCTCCTATGTAGTGAACAGTTTTTGATGGTGAGAGGTACAGATGATGGTTCTTCTTTGCCCTCAGGAAAAGTCATAGCCCAAAGGCTAATTAATTTTGGGGTCATATTCTGTAAAATACATCCTTAGATGATTTTCTTATTAGGAAACATCATAGCCAAAACTAAAGGACAACAGAACGCCAATAAATGACATATTTTTAATGCATTTGGTGCAGAGTCTCAATATGCAGCTAGTACCTGTAGTGATCCTGCTGTTTTTTGCCTCCCTCTACTTTGGATTACAGGTGTGTGCCTCCTGGACTCAGTCCCTGGCTCAGCACACCCTGGGAGGTTACTGACAGGGTATGTGGGACCAGGGATCGAACCTTCATCCCTACACTGGTCAAAGCAGGCACTTAGTCCCCACAGCTATTTCATCAGCTGTAAGTGACATAATCTCATGGTACTACTCTCAATGTACAGGTGATCCGGTGTTGCCAAAAATGTCATTTTATGATATACACTTCTGTGTTTGAATTGTTTGCAAGTTCTATGGAAATATAATTGAAGAATAGCGTAATATTGCCTTGGAGTCAAATTTCATAAAACTTCAATAACACCTGCTACTTTGTTTACTGTTCATATCTTGAGTATCACTGGATAAATAACTGAGACTGTGCACACACACAAGTATAGTTTACTGGTTTTGTACTTTGGTTTCAAATCATAAACACCAGAATATCTTTTAGAGATTTTTTACCCCCCAGGGGCTGCAAATTTTGCTCAGCAGTAGAATGCTTGCCTAACAAGCTGCACGAAAAACAAAGAATAAAACCTCCCCTAAAAAACAATTCAAAAAATAGAGTAAAATCAAAGCAGACTGAAAACAAATGAGACAACTAAAAAGTGTCTTAAGAATCCCAACCTAAAAGGATACTCCTCAATATTTGAGTTTTGAAAACTCCCATACAATTTTGTGACCACTTAGGACTCATAGTTGTTTTCAAAGTTAACTTTGCTAATATTAGGTCATTCTTTCTTAATATAAAATAGTGGTGTTCTCTTTCTAATAATTTATGTTAAAATGCTGGTTTTGACCCTAGGAACTTGCTTATCAAAATTTGTTCTTCTCACTGGATTTTCTGTTATGTGCTCTGTTTCCCACTCAAAAAGAGAAACCGGGAGTCCAGAAAGCTAATTTCATCACAGACTTTGTGAATTTCAATGCAGAATTTCCTGGTCTGCTTCAGATGTGCATTAGCAGCACAGTATTTCTACCTCATTTTCTAAGTGAGTTTTCACTTATTTTTTTTATTTTTTTTATTTCAGTTGACCCCTTCAGTTCTAAACAAAAATGACAATACCACCAAAGTTATGTAAAAGTGAATATAGGTTGTTTGAAATTCTTAGGAAAGGAAAGAGGCTGCAAATCTCTTTCCATGGATTGCAGTGTACCAAGCACAATAAGAAAGTACACATTTTTAAGGAAATCACTCTATATCACCAAGTGTACAATACACAATTACAATAAAACATTAACCATTTGTACAATTTGTCAATAACAAAAAATAAAAATCTCTTTTAAAAAGTTTTTACCAAATTTCTACTGTGCAAACAATGAAAAAAAAGAGAAAACATTTAGGAAATGTATTACTGGGTAATCAAACTTACCCGTAACACAAGCTGTTTCCATGGGACAACCTTACCTTTAGCTGCACATGTTATGAACGCACACTGGTTATGAAAATAATTCCCCAAAGAAATTGTATAGTAAATAAATCATTGAAAACAATAAAAGCAGGATTTAAAAGTAATAATTGAAAGCTTCATCAGAGAGGCCCATTTTGGGACTGGGCAGTGGAACATTTGACAGAATGATCCAGTGAGCTGAAGCAGGAGCAGAACATCTAACCAGCAGAGCACAGCAAGTTCACTTCCATGGCCTATAGCAGGAAGAAGCTGAGCACAGCAACCAGACCAAAGCCAGACCCAGCTGGTCCAGTTTGAATTTTCTGGGTCCTGACCCAGTGAGCTGAGGCATACTGCTAGACTCAGTGGGGCCCAGACATAGACCTGGATCTAAGAAAACATTTTCTCAAGACAGGAGACAGCAGGTAACTATGGTGAACTATTCTGCCTGGAGGACTCCAGGTACAGTGAGGGGAGGTGACCAGATGGAACTTAGTGGAACTAATTAAAATAGAAATTCCCAATTTGAAATCTGCTTAGCTATACAGATGTAATGTTTACTCTGATTATCTAAAATACAAATCATTAGTTACAAAGTTTGTCAATTCTTAGATGTCACCACCCATTACTACTGTTGCTAATTATATTACTGTAAATACAAGGCTATAATTGCCTTAACTGCATGTTCACTTCAGGATAAAAATATCTGGAGGTGCTTGAGTAATAACCCAACAGAAGCTCTATACTGAAGGACAGAGGACAGTGCCAAACAGCAGCCAATATTTCATTCTCAATTAATAGAGAGGGCAACATCTTGAGACACATATAAAACAAGAATCTCTGACTCAGAAGAGATACTTAAAGACCACTCTTTACAGAGATGTTCTTGGAAATTAAAAACAAAACGACAAAGAGAACATGCAAAATGCAATCTCAGGCTCTGAGCCCACTGAGAACAAATGCAGGAGATATTAGCGTAGAAGAAATTGGAGTTTACACACCTGAAATTTCTGAAATAAAGAAAGAACTGAAGAAGACATCAGAGGTAGTCAGATCAGAAATAATGTCCAAAGTTAAAAAAAATGAAATGACAAATATAATGAAAAAATTGCTAATGATTTCTAAAGAAGACCCTGATTTAAAAAAAAATAGAGATTAGAAAAATTATGGAAACTTGAGTGAGCAATATAGAAAAGAAATAGAGCCGGGCGTGGTGGCGCATGCCTGTAATCCCAGCACTCGGGAGGCTGAGGCAGGAGGATCGATGTGAGTTCGAGACCAGCCTGGGCTACAAAAGTGAGCTTAAGGCCAGCCTGAACTGCATAGTGAGACCCTGTCTCAAAAAGAAAAAAAAAATAGAATGTGTGAAGCAGATTCAAGGAGATATTTATGAGGAGATTAAAATATCAAGTAAAAATAGGAAAAACTATGTGAAGAAAAATGAAGATAATCTTTCAGACCTTGAAGACACTGTTGCAGGAAGTGAAAAGGTAAGGAAAGATCTCCTAAAAACAATTAAGAGAGGCCAGGGAGAAAGAAGAGTAGAATAATTGCTTGCCTGACAAGTACAAGGTCCTGAGTTCAATCCCTGGCACTACAAAAAGAAAAAATCAAAACAACTAAGATGAAGTAAATATTAATTCAACAGCTGTAAGATGATGCAAGGATGAACAACATAAGACTAGTAGGCAGCAAGGAAAAGGGGTCTACACAAATGATATAAAAAGAATATGGGCAGAAGTAATAGCAGAAATCTTCCCAAATATGGGGAAATAATTTAAAATTCAGAAACCAAGGCATATAGCACTCCAAATAATATCAACCCGATTAAAATCACACACAGGCATATAATAATCAAGATCCAAGAAATTCAGCACAAGAACAACATACTAAAAGTTGCTACAGAAAAGAAACAGATCACACTGAGAGGAAAACCTATTAGAATAATAGCAGATTTCTCCTCACAAGTCATCAAGTCAAGAAGAACATGAAATATTTCAAGTCCAATAAGAAAACAGATTCAAACTCAATGATATGCTGTGCAATACTCTCTTTCAAGTTTAATGGGGAAGTGAAATAGTTCCACAAAGAAGAACAAGAAGAATTTCATGATGACCAACCCAACCCTACACAGAGTACTAAAAATACTCTAGAAAGGGATCAGAATGACCAAAACTCCAAGAGGGAGAATGGAAAGAACCCACCAAAAAAGCAAACAATTAAACACAGGAGAACAGTAGGTACCAAACAGCAGGAAAATACCATGACAAATATAAGTCCACACATATCAATTATCAATGTAAATGGACTAAGTTCACCAATTGAAAGAAATAGATTGGCTGAGTAGATTAAGAAACAATATGATTTAGACTACAAACATATTTGACTCATAACTAAATATACAGGCTGAAGGTCAAGTGATGGAAAACAACACTACATGCCCCAGGACCTCAGGAAAAAGCTGGGCAGCAAAACTGCTTGCAGACAATCTGAACTTTAAGCCAAGAATGATCAAACAAAATAAAGAAGGTCATACTAATAAGGGAAAAAATAGGAGGAGATAATAGTCAGGAATATGCATGTACTGAATAGGAGAACAACCAACTGTATAAGACACATTTTAATGGACACGAAAAACCTTCTATTCAATTCCACAGTCTTAACAGGGGACCTTAACAATCCCTGTCCCCAAAAGACAGGTCAAGCTGACAAAAACAACTAACAAAGAGGTAGTAGAACTAAAGCAGACCTTTGAACAAATGGACTTAGTGGACATATATAGTGTTCCACCCAACGACATCTGAATACACATTTTTTTAGTTGCACAAGGAATATTTTCTGAAATAGACCACAAACTAGTCCATAGGTCATGCTTAAGTATATGCAAGAAAATAGAAACTATCCAATACATATTATCTGATCACAGTGCAATGAAATTTGAAATTAATGACAAAACAAACCACAAAAAACACATAAACATATGGAAATTAGATAACACTTTCCTAATAAACCAATCAGTTACTGATGAAATTAATCAAAAATAAAATTATATCTACAATCCAATGAAAACACAAGCACAACTTTCCAGAGATTGTGGGATACAATGAATGCAGCTCTTAGAGGGAAATTTATAGTTGTGAACTTACACATTAGGAAAACAGAGAGAGAGAGAGAACAAAGAAATACCCTAATGTTTCACCTCATGCTTCTACAAAAAAGAAGAGCAAACCAAGCCCAAAGTGCAAATATCGTAGGAAATCATAAAGATTAGAGCAGAAATTAATGCAATTGAGACCAAGAAAACAAAGCAAAGAATTAATGAATCAAAAAACTGTTTCTTTGGAGATTAAATAAAATTGATAACTCCCTAACTAATCTCATCCAAAAGAGGAAAGAAAGGGCTCAAACTGAAGCAATAAGGAATGAAAAATGTGAAATTATTACAGATCCTACGGAAATTCAGAAGATCATTAATAGTTACTTTGAAAATCTGTACTCTTCTAAAGTCAAAGACACAGAAAAAAATGGACTGATTCCTAGATAGGTACAAATTACCAAAACTGAATCAAGAAGATAGAAAAACTGAATAACTCAATATCAGCCAATGAAATATAAAAGATAATAAAAATATACTCACAAAAAAGTTCAAGTCCTGATGGATTCACAGCTAGATTCTAAAAGAAATTTAGAGAAGATTTAATCCCAATACTTCTCAAACTCTTCAGTGAATTTGAAAAGGAAGCAATATTCCCAAAATCATTCCTGGAGGCAATTATTATACTGATTCTAAACCAGAGAAATATCAAACCAAAAAAAGAGAACTACAGGCCAATATTCCACATGGACATAGATGCAAAAATCTTCAGTATAATCCTAGAAATAAACTACAGCAAACCATCGAGAAGATTATACACCATGGTCAAATAGGACTTATCCAACAAAAAAAAAGAGAGAGAGAGAGAGAACTACAGGCCAATCTCCCTGATGAAGATGCAAAATTCTTCAATAAAATCCTCACAAATAGAATACAGCAAATCATTAAGAAGAGTATACACCATGACCAGGCAAGACTCATCCAAGGGGTGCAAGGATGGCCCACATATGCAAATCTGTAAATGTAATACACTGTATCAATACACCCCAAACCAAAAACCACATCATCATCTCAGTTGATGCAAAAAGTTTATTGACAAAATCCAAAATTCATTCATGATCAATGCCCTGAAGAAAATTGGAATAGCTGGCCTGTATCTCAGTCTGATAAAAGTCATCTACGACAATCAAATAGCCAACATAATTCTAAATTCAGAAAATCTGAAATCTTTTACTCACAAATCAGGTACAAGGCAAGAATATCCTCTATTATCTTTCCTATTCAATATAGTTCAGGAATCAGTAGCTAGCGCCATTAGACAAGAGAGAGGAATAAAAAGAATACGAATAGGTAAAGAAGAAGTTAAACTATAGTTTTTTGCAGGTGACATAATACTCTATTTGGAACACATAAAAACTCCACCAAGAAGCTCCTAGAATTAATAAAGTTCTGCAGCATAGCATGTTACAAATACCAAAAGCCCATAGGTTCCCTCTTTACAGTTAACAAACACATTGAGAGAGAAATTCAAAAAATAATACCTTTCAAAGTAGTATCCTGTAAAATGAAATATGTAGAAATTAATCTAACTAATGAAGTAAAAGATTTATAAAATATAAATTACAGTACTGTATTAGTTACATTTTGCTCGTTGCTGGGACAAATACCCAACACTCAAAATGAAGGAAGGAAAGGTTTATTTAGCTCACAGTTACTGGAGGTTTCAGTCCATGTTCGGCTGGCCCAAGGCTGAGAGGAACAGAGCAGAGAGCATCCAGTTCATGGCTGCAGAACAGCAACAAAATGGGGGCAGAGGTAGCCAGCCAAACAGCAGCAGAGCAACAGCAACAGCTAGAGCTCCAGTCTGTCTCTCTGTCTCTCTTTATATTACATTCAGGCTCTCCGCCTTAGCTCCCGCCCTAGGTTACACCCATAATTCCAGAAGTACTTCGACTCATAATCCCATCAGTACTAAATC
>PVJA010030762.1:0-25514 GCA_004027025.1 Myocastor coypus
CTCCAAAACCACCACCATGTCCACCCCAAGAAAATTGATAAGGTATGTGTATGGAACACAAGTGTTCATGTCTGTATGCTTGGAGGAGATGTATTATTGAATGAAACCCTTCTCTGGCCATTGGCTGAAGGGAGATGAACGTGAGACAGGTATCTCTCACACACACCTGAAAGGAGCTTAAGGTGCCAGCAGGACCTGGAGAATGCATTTAGGGAACAGAAGGGCTTTGTTCAATAAGGGTTTTTTCAGATCTGTTCAACAGACTAATGTTTAGGGTGTTTCTCACCCAAACGAGGACTTCTGCATGTGAATTTTCTAAGGCGAAATAAGAGACCTTTTTTCTGCTTAAAAAAAAATAGAAACAATGTTTATATAGTTGTGAAATCACACATTAACCAACACTCATTCACATAAATGTTTCCAGCAAATTTCCTCGCTTCTTATGTTCTCTAAGGAGGCAATTTTTAAACAAAATTCCAGCTGAATTCTTTTGTTTTTCTTTTAGATTGACACATAATGCCTGTACATATTTATGGAGTACAATGTGATATTTCATACATGTATCCACTGCATAATGATCAAATAGTGGTAATTAGCATATCCATTTTCTTAAACATTTACTACTTATTCACAATAAGTGTAACTCCCTTTTCTAATTATTTTGAGAGACACGTTATTGCTAAGTATAGTCACCCTATTGTGCAATAGACCACCAGAACTTATTCCGTTTAACTAACTGGATTGCATTTTCAAACTTTTTTTTTTTAATCTAACAAGGGTCCACATCTAAGTTAAAATGTTAGTATGTTAAAGAGTTTTGTCTCATAGTATGACTCATGATCATTCAGTTGGAGATGGTATTTTTTAATCCAGTTCATTATGTGTAGTTATTTGCTTATCAATAGCAATGAACTGTTGAATGATCATTAGTTTATTACAGAGCTAATCTAGTTTCTTCCATGTTGACTGGAAGTTGGACTTCCAAACTGAACAAATTGTTAGTGACCCTGCTTACATAAGTGAAGCATTGTGACATTTCTGCTATAGCAAGAGCAAACTACAAAGTGAGAGCAACTTTGTGTAGTTGTGGGGCATTAAAAATGTTCAGTCTTCAAATGTAGCACCCTTAATTTATAAGTACAAGAAAAATTCACAGAGCTAACAAAAAGTAGATGATATCCTCAGTGCTTTATACACAGGACTGCAAGCAAGAGTTAGAGTTACTCAGCACAGGGAGAATTTGCCATGGAAAGGATTGTGTTTTCTTGTCTACTTCTTGGTTAATACTACTTTCAACAGGATTAAGGCACTGTGAACAGTTCCAGCAGCTGTTAATGTGATATAGGAAAACGATATAATTTCTACACATCTTCAAAGAAAAAGGAAATAAGTTAGCCTCCAGATTTGAACTTTAAATTTTGTGCACAAAATACTAATAACTTGACAGAAATTGAATCAAGCCTGTATGAATAGTCGTGTCAAGTATAAGTTTCACAGGATCAAATACCGCAGGCAGCTGATCCTTCTTGATTACTTGATTTCTGTGAGAGTAAATGAATGAGCGAGATGCAGCCTTCACTTTTTTGTGGCTTGTTTATTTAACTTAACATGTCTTTTGGGTTCTTCTAGTGTAAAGTTTCTGTCAACATATTTTCTTAGCTTTTCATTGTTGTCAAATTCTCTATTTTGTCCTAATTCTTGACAACGGTTTTCACTGAGCAAGAATTATGGGTCAATTTCTGTCCCTTACCCCAATAATTATTTTAAAGCTACCAACTCATTGTCCCCTATCTTGTATAATTTCTTTTGAGAAATCTACTTAAATTCTTATATCTTCCTACATTTAGTCTTCCTCCTCTGAATAATTTTTAGATGCTTTCTCTATTTTTGGTTTAACTATGCTTTGTCTCTGCTTCTATCTCTTTCTGTCTCCCTGTCTCTCCCTCTCTATCTGCGTGGGGGGGGGGTGTCTTGTGCCCAACCCCTGCTTATTTTTTCATTGCATTTAATTTGGATATATATGAGTGATATGGTGATCTACTTGTTAAAGTCATAAAGCTCCAGAGACATTTGAATCATTATCACAAGAGGTCTGGTATAATCTTTAGGATCCTGATATGGAAAATCTAGAATTAGAAATATATAAAACAGACATCAAGATAGATGTCTCCATGTATTTTGACTTAGCCGCTCTCCATGAAAACTTTAGATTAGTAGATGTGGTCACTGTCTATATTAAGCATTAGATAAAAATTTTCAGATATCTCTCCTCCAGACAACAAGAGATGTTTCTGTCAGGACTGTTTCCTACTCCTTGGTGTTAGAATGACACTTTATGAATAAACAAAATATAATGAACCTGCAACTTTACAAGTAATGGACTTAATAATGGAGAAAAGAACAGATACACTAAAAGAATTATAATAACCAGCTAGCTTGTACTATCTAGAGTCAGAGGCAAGGTCCTGGGGTTAGGCTTTCATGAGGGGCCAAGAATATAAGACAAAATGAGCTAAAAATTATTGGGTTGGGAACACCTTCACAAGATGTAGAATTTAGGAGCCGGGCGTGGTGGCTCAGGCCTGTAATCTCAGCACTTGGGAGGCTGAGACAGGAGGATCGATGTGAGCTCAAGACCATCCTGGGCTACCAAAGTGAACTCAAGGCCAGCCTGAACTGCGTATCAAGACCCTGTCTCAAAAAGACAAAAAAAAAAAAAAAAAAAAAAAGATATAGAATTTAGTTTCTTAACAAGAACATCACTTCTCCTACCATGGCTCTTAGAGCCTGGAGAAATGTAATGTTCCCATGTAATATGGAAATACCTGCATTTCCTGAAAAAATGTAAGGAATACTTACTCTTCTGTCATTGCTGGGACAAATACCCAACACTTGAAATGAAGGAAGGAAAGGCTTATTAGCTCGGTTACTGGAGGTTTCAGTCCATATTTGGCTGGCCCAAAGCTCAGTGGAACAGGGAACAGAGCATCCAGTTCATGGCAGTGGAACAGCAACAGTCACGACAGAGGCAACTGACCAAACAGGGGAGCATAGAGCAACAGCTTGAGTCTGTCTCTCTGTCTCCCTTTATATTACATTCAGGCTCTCCACCTCAGCCTATCTGCCTTAGGCTACACCCATAATTCCAGAAGTACTCAGATCATAATCCCATCAGTATTAAAACACATAATCCCAGTGACTCACGAGTCAAGTCTCAATCTATAGAAGTCCCTGCCCCATGACTGCATGAGGCTTTGGGTGGACAACTAGACATAAACCATGACAAATACATAAAGAAGCTAAGGAAAGTGAGCATGAAGGGATGTATATATACTGCAAAAGAATAAGACTCATTGTAGGACTTGTTCCATAGCAGAACTTATATTTACAAAGGACAGGACGACTGTGTTTCTAAGAAAGGCACCAGTATTACAAAAGTTCTATAATGGTTTTCATTCACCAAGGATGATGACAGAGATACATTCATGGACCTAGACTCATTATATCCTTGGGGATAATGAGACCTGAACTATTAGATGTTAGGTGGCTCCTTGAGAAGGGCAAGCAGCTACAACCAATGAAGTGATGCCTATGGTCAGAAGAGCATTCAAGAAACCTGATTTTGGAAAATATTTAACACACCGTGAGAATAGTATCTTTACCACTCATACTAACCTCTCTAAATCATCTTAAAGCATTGCCAGAAATCGTACATATCCTTGGCACAGTATGATTCTCAAAAGACTTTCATTATCATCAAAATGACCATTCTCTTTTCCTGAGTCTTTATTTAAGTGGAGTCCAGATGACTAAGTTATAAGAGGTTGCATTCTGATTTCAGTCCTTGACATTAGACAGTCAGGAACATTGTTATATAAAGACATTACACTTAAGACTGTACAATGGTCTTCAGAAGTCTAAATGAGAGTCATAAGAGTCCTTGTCAGGAAATGCATTAGAAATCAGATTGTTTAAAAACCTAAAGAAGAAAATCAGGAATAAACTCTGTCTTAGTTACCCTTCTCTCATTTCAGGGACAAATACTGGACACTCAAAATGAGGGAAGGAAAGGTTTATACAGCTCACAGTTACAGGAGGTTTCAGTTCATATTCAGCTGGCTCCAAGGCAGAGTGGCACACGGCAGAGGGCAACCTTTCATGGTGGCAGCTAAGTGCAAGAGAGCAAAGGAAGAGGTAGCAGCAGCTCAAGCAGCTAACTTCTCTTCCTTTACACTGAAATGCAAATCACCTGCCCCGGGGGAGGTGCAATACCCTCACCCACAATAACCAAGTACAAATTCCAGAAGCTGCCAAAAGACTGCATGAGGCTTTGGGGGACACCTATACACAAACCATAACAAACTCTCTGTACAACATGAATAATTTCTTCAGAGGTGTAGCTGACAACTTCTCACAAAAAGTATTTTCAATTTTCATAATTATTGATGAGATTAAAAGTTTTTCATAGGAATGCAGACTTAATTTTTCAGCAGATAAACATGTTTATGATAAGAAAAATAGTTTCTAGCCAATTGTTTTTGTTATGGAGTCAAATAATGTTATTTTTCTATTTTATTCTTTAAAAGATATCCTGAAGAAAATATCTGTATTGACCTTCTTTGAATAACTTTCTTTTGCCAACAAATTAGAAAAAAATAATCTTTGCCATGTTTGCATTCAACTTGCCTGAGAAACGAACAAAAAAAATGATTAAAACTTTTCAAAATTTCTCTTTATTTTGACGTCACTAAAATGAATATAGATGTAATATTTTTCTAGATATATCCTTCATGGCTTGTTTTACCTGTTTGTTCCTTAGTGCATAAATGAATGGGTTCAGTAAAGGGGCAATGGAAGTATTAAGCAAAGATACTCCCTTATTGAGCGCAGTTCCTTCTTTTACTGATGGCCTTATGTACATGAAAATGCAGCTTCCAAAAGAAAGGGAGATCACGATCATGTGGGAAGAACATGTGGAAAAGGCCTTTTTCCTTTGCTGAGAAGAAGGGATCTTCAGAATTGTCTTTATGATATTTGCATAGGAAACAATCACCGTCACCAGTGTAACCACCAACGTCATAATTGCCGAGATAAAGTCAACCAGTTCTAACACACTTGTGTTTGAGCAAGATATTTCTATGAGGGGCTCATAGTCACAATAATAATGATTCAGTACATTGGAGGCACAGAAATCTAGGTGACTTGTCAATATGATTGGAGATAAAATAATCAGGAATCCACATAACCAAGAGCAGAGAACCAACTGTGTGCACACCCTGTTGTTCATGATGGTGGCATAACGTAGGGGTTTGCAGATGGCCACATAGCGGTCATAGGACATGGCTGCCAGAAGGTAAAACTCTGTGGCACCAAAGAGGATGGAAAAGAAATACTGAGTGAAGCATCCAGCAAAGCTGATAGTCTTATTCCCAGTTAAGATGCTAAACAGCAGCATAGGAGTAAAGGTGGATGTAAAGGAAATTTCCAAGAAGGAGAAATTCCGGAGGAAGTAATACATGGGGGTCTGAAGATGAGAATCTAGGAGTGTGAGGGTGATAATGATCAGATTTCCAATGATGCTGAATATGTAAGTGAGGAAAAGAACTATAAAAATTACAACTTGAATCTCCAGGATGTCAGATAGTCCTAGCAAAATGAATTCTGTCAAAGTTTGATTTTTCATTTGCAGATTTTGTTGCCTGTGAATAGACAAAAGAAGTAACAGGTGAAAACAGAAGAGTTTAGGTACATTTACAAGGGGATGTGTTTCTCTGCTCAATAGTTAAAGTCTCTAAACTATCAGTGGGAGTCAATTAGGATTCTCTGTTATATAGAGACCAGAACTGGACAAGGATTATTATCTTAAATTCTCATTATAAAGATTATTCTCTTCAACTATTTCTCAAGATTTTAGTGTACTTTTGTAAACTTCTTTGCAAACCAATATGTAATCAGTTTCTTTTTTATGTTTTTATTTTCCCTTTGAACATCCCAATACTTAGAATTTTTTGTGGAAGTGATATCTTATTTCTATCTGCCTCTTGGTATAAACAGGTGAAGAATTAAGATTAAATAACAGTAGAAAAATCTTTGATAGATAATCAGCAATACCGTTAAAACTGTGGTATATAATGGTTCCCAGCTCCAGTCTGAATTTTTTAATTCACAGACCATGAAAGCTAACATCATTCCTCTATCTATATTTTGTGCTGGTGTCTGATGCCCCTCAAATCCCAGTTCTGTACCTCATCAGAAGAATACATAATGCATGTCTAAGTAGATTCCAACTTTTGCATTTTTTCCATGTCTTTGTTTAATATCTATACAATGTTGTTTTGGCTATAGAAATGCAGTTCAGATCAAAATTTTTAAGCTTTATGATTTCATAGTCTTAATTATGAACTTAAGTGTATGAGTGCAATTTATGTCATACTTTGAGATTCTAAGGAACTACTTCTATTATGAGAAGCAATTATCAATATTTACATGACTTTTACAGTGAAATTAACTTAAATTTAAATTTTGATAAATTTACTTAATCTAAATATGGACTTTATTTGCAGTTCATAATTCTTACATTCTCGAATTCTTTTCAAAATCATTTTAGCACACAATGCACATAAAATATATTAATAATAATTAAAATTTCATTTCTGTGATTCTCATCTACATTTCCCCCCCACACACACACACACACACACCTTCTCTCTGAACTCGGGAATTGAACTTAGGCCTTGTACTTGTCAGACAGTCACTGTGTCACTGACATATATCCCTGGCCCCTAATTTTCTTCATTAAACTTCTAAACTGGTTTTCCTATACCTCTATTTTAAAAAGTAGATTACACTGCTTGTGCCACATCAGTTCTTTTTCTAAGTTTTAAAAATAAAAAACAATAAAAATCACTTTTACTATCTTATATATTAAAAGCATTTTAATATATTTCCTTAATTGGCTGTAAATATTAGAATAGTAAATATTAATCATCATTAATTGAGAATTTACTGTGTGCTACACTTTGTCACTATTTGTTTCCTACAATAACCTTCTGAGATATAGACCATTCTTATTCCCATTTTGCAGTGGAGGAAGCAAAGTTTCAGAGGAGTTGATAAATTGTTGCAGCTTCTAAATTGTTGAGCCAGGATTCTTATCAGGTGCTACCTCAGTCCATGTCCTGAGCTTAACTACCATATTCTACTTCTTTCCCACCTCGTATAGGGGCAAAAGGATAAAAATTATTATCTCCACTTACAATTCAGACAATATGAATTAGTGATATTGTGAGAAAATAGTAATGATGAATGGGAAACTAGATCTTAGAGTAAGATTTGGTCAAGAGTACCAAATTTAATTACAAATTTAATTAAGTACCAGTTTAATTACAGTGAAATTAATTTTAAATTCTAATTTCTACACTCAAAATTTTCAAGTACATATCAAGCAAACTTGCTTTTCCATCCTTAACTAAATTTTTAAATTACTGATTTATTATAAAATTCTGAATATTTCATTTTTACCTCTATAAATATATGTGATTTCCTTTCTTCTAATATTTCTTAATTTTGTCCTTTATACAACAAACTCTTCATAATTTTTTCTACTTTTCTCTGCACTGTAATATCATTTCTCTTATGTCTGTTCTATCTTGAAAGCAATAGTTCTTGAGATATTATTTGTCTACTTTAGCTACCAAATCAATGAACTAGTCTGATCTGACACCTCTCTTCTGCATTCTTGTTTAATTTTTAAGTCTTTCATTCCCTATAATACATGTTTATGCTTCTCAAATGAAACAATGTGCTAAAATATATCTCAACATCTTCCTACACTTTGACAACACACATTGAAACTTTCAAATCCTTTAATTTTTATTTTATTTTTTATTAATTTTAATGAGAAAGATATAGCAATGAGACAGCTTCACAATAGGTTAATAGGACAGTTACAATCTAAGGTGTCTGATAATCAGAAAGAGTGATGTTAAGCTCAAGTACCCATATTATAGAATAATGGTATCACAAATCTTCTCTTCTGGAGGGTTAACAATTGAAGTAGGCAGACCAAAGATTTAGAGAAAAAGAAGAGCAACAAGAATAGCCAATATTTTGGCCCTAGCCCTTCAAGTTCAGTGAGGACTCAACAGAAGGCAACCTGTCCTATAACATCCTATAACTCAGTGATGTCCCAAATTCTCTGTTCCTTGATGTTTTTAAATAATCACAAACTTACTTTTTGAAAAACATAGCTTAAAAGTAGCATTTTATGAGAATTGTCAGGTTTATAACTAAGTTCTCTTCTAGAAGTAAATTTTAAAAATTGCTAACATTTGACTGAAATTTAATTTCCTGAGCATTGAGCCACATACATAAAGAAGTTATTTCTATTATTTTGTGACATACTTTTAATTGGAGAATGTTCTTTCATTGGTTCTGGAAGGACATGTTTCAGACTACTGGAGTCACTTTGCTTCTGTAGCCAGAGACTGGACAAAGATATAGGTGTCTCTGAGAAGTTAACTGTCCATTTTTCAGCATATCTCCAAGTACAAGTAAAACCACAAAAAAATCAGTAAATTATGTCTGTTAGATAAGTGCTGTCAGCTGAGTGTTGCAACACACACAGTGTAATTAGTGTGTTCAGACACTATGACCAAATACATAACAGTTTACCATTCACCACATTATGAGTACATTTCAGTAAGCCTACATAATTCCTATTTTTTATGTGACAGCTCTCCAGAACTACTTTAGCTTACAAAATTGAAATTCTATATCTGTTGAATAACTACTCCCTACTTTTTCTTTCCCTCAGCACTTCAATGCTCCATTCTACAATATTTCCATGAATTTGACTACTTTAGCTGTTTCATATAAATGGAATTATACACAATTTTTTCTATAGGAATTCAACAGTAGTTGTTGTGCTGCCTATTGTTGTCTTCAAATTAATTGTTCTTTTTCTGACATAATTTTTTGAAAACACAATGTACTTAAAGTTCATGTTGTGTTGTGTGACAGCAGGTTTTTTCCTTGTAAAGTTAAAGAATATTCCACTATAGATAGACATCACTTTTGATGTCCACTCATCTGTTGATGGACATTTGGTTGCTTCATCCTTGACTGTGAATGCTGCTGTTAAGAATATGGGTGTGCAAATTTGAGATCCTCTTTTCAGCCCTTTTGAATATATACTTACTGTCATATAACGCTTAATCATGTTGTAATCCTATTGTTTGTAGTAACTACAATGTTTTTCCAAAATAACAATATTTTTCTTTTTTGAAACAGGGTCTCACTGTAGAGTACAGACTGGGCTTGAACTCATTAGAAGCAATGAGTTCAGATGACCAGGTAGGCCTTGAACCCATGGTTGTCTTCCTGCTTCAGGCTTCAAGTTTTGGGATTACAGGTGCATGCCTAACAACAATAATCTATGTCAGATTTTTGTGTCTGAGACAGAGAACAAATGCAGAGATGTTTCGTTTTAAGATAAGAAGCAAAAATTGTATTTCTTGTTATTTATTTGTACTTCTTGTTATTTATTAAGAGTAAATAAATATGAAGTATTTTATTTTATATTGGATAGAACTGTTACTTCTTTGTTAACTTGATAGGTCAATATCACAGGTATAAATTATGTATAATGTGCTCTTCCAAAGTTTAGAGAAGCTGGGCGTGGTGGCTCATGCCTGTAATCCCAGCACTTGGGAGGCTGAGGCAGGAGGATTGGTGCGAGTTCGAGACCAGCCTGGGCTACAAAAGTGAGCTCAAGGTCAGCCTCAACTGCACAGAGAGACCCTGTCTCAAAAAAAAAAAAAAGACAAAAAAAAAAAAGAAAGAAAGAAATCTTCACTTATGGAAAGAGAAATTTCAGACATCAAATGATTTCAGGTGGAGTTGTCAGGAGCCACTATAAATTTGCCCCGTGACCCTTAGGGATAAATGTTCATCCATGCTTGTGACCCGTGCTATAACTGTAAGCTTCTTGATGGGCTGGGTCCTTTTCCTTTATATACAGTTACACATCAGCACAGAAACTCAAGAAAAGGGCTATCAGCTTGTTACTTATAATATTCTTTCTCAGAGCAGTCATTGTTCTTCCAAAAAGCTTTAACATATACAGAAATCAAAATTCCTTGGGCTTCTTTATATTGTTCTAATCCTCTAAGAGCTCAAAAATAAATAAATCTTAAGTTCCCTTTCTTTACCTCATGACCAGGTCTGAAATACCAGCGTCCTCTTTTTACTTACTTTAAGAATGTCCTAATAGCTGTGCCAGGCCATTCATGGGATGCTCTGAGAGGACAATTGAGACTGGGTGCAGTGGCACATGCCTGTAATACCAGTACTGGGGAGCCTGAAAACAGAAGGACCACTGTGAGTTCAATCTGTGCAGTGAGACTCTGTAGACCCTGCACTAAATACAAAAAAATAATGTCCTAATAACTAAAAGGTGTAGAACAAGATCATATTCCTGTTAGACTTAGATATCTCAGCTCTAAAATTTCCCAATAATTAGTTCTATTCAATTTGAAACTTCTCATTCATAAGAAACCTACATCAGCAATATTGCAAAGCTGTTTATCTTACATTCATTTTTATCTTGTCTTTATTAAGGATAAAAGTTTGAACCAATTTATGCCCCCACCATTAAGAAATTATTAAATGTTTTAGCAAATTAAACTAAAATGTCCAGTAATGAAATAGAAATGAATGAAAAAGATTTATACCAGCTCACTTGGAAAGTTGTTGCCAACCTTCACAGTAATATCTGAAAACACAATTGTCACCAATAATTACATTAATGGAGTTAGATGAGGAAGAAGGGTGTTGGAAAATAAAAGTATCTTTTGTTGAATACATATTTCTATTGTTTCAACACTGTAAAACATAGCTACTTTAATAGATAATAATGAAAAGGCCGGGCGTGGTGCCGCACGCCTGTAATCCCAGCACTTGGGAGGCTGAGGCAGGAGGATCAGTGCGAGTTCAAGACCAGCCTGGGCTACAAAAGTGAGCTCAAGGCCAGCCTCAACTGCACAGTGAGACCCTGTCTCAAAAAGACAAAAAAAAAAAAAAAAAAAAAAAAAAAAAAAAAAAAAAAAAAAAAAAAAAAAAAAAAAAAAAAAAAAAAAAAAAAAAAAAAAAAAAAAAAAAAAAAAAAAAAGATAATAATGAAAACAATAACAAGCTGAGAACATATATACATTTGAATTGCAATGCAAATGCTATGACATGACATTTTCACCAGAGATGTCCATGGGAAGAATCACAAGTTAAAAGTCACACTGGGTAGCAAGTGGTGTAGAACTTAAATTTACCTTCCCTATCACTACTTATAGATTTAATTGTTCACAAAAGCTCAAATACTTAAGAAATTTCAACAGGAAAGCTTCTTTTCATACTGCTATATATCTGTTTAGCTGTTACTTGACACTTCTTATTTTCCCATATATTTACATGCATTAGTGTCCTGTCATTGCTCTAGTAAGTTAATTCTTTGAGATTCATTTATTTGTCATTCATATTTATAATAGTAAAAAATAATAAAACCCTATGAAACAATCTCCTTTCAAACATTTATTTATCTGTTCTGAAGTGTAGCAGCCTAATTTTCTGCTGTTCTCTGATTTGATGACAGTCTAAAGTATATTTTAAGTGTTCGATTCAGTGGAAACTACAGAACACTCACTTGAGGAAAGAAATAATAGATCCCAACAGGCTCACATTCAGACATACTAATGAATACTCTCAAGAGCTCGAACTTTTAATAGAATATTGACAAAGTCCAAGGAGACTCTGAGGAAGCAAACAAGAAAACATCATTTTAAAGTACAAATGCAAGATGAAAACAATAGTCATAATGTTGATTTAAAATAACCATAGGAAATAGAACAAAAATAGTTGTTAGCAATTTTCATTGTGTTAGACATCATGCTAAAGAATATACTTCTGAGCCGGGCGTGGTGGCGCACGCCTGTAATCCCAGCACTTGGGAGGCTGAGGCAGGAGGATTGGTGCAGGTTCGAGACCAGCCTGGGCTACAAAAGTGAGCTCGAGGCCAGCCTGAACTACATAGCGAGACCCTGTCTCAAAAAGACAAAAAAAAAGAATATACTTCTGTTATATGAAAGTAAATTATTTGACAAAATGATTTGTCTGCTAAATGTTTGTAGCATATGAACATGCATTTTTAGAGCATGTGAAAAGGTTAATGTCATAAGCCTTCTTACCAAACATGGGAAGAACAGGTGGAAAATTGTTTTTGTTCTTTGGAGGACTGAGGAAAGCTTCAGAACAGTTACAATGGTGAATGTATAGGAAAAAAATCTCCAACGCCAAAGTGACCAGCTGAATCACAGATACTATAAGAAGGACCACTTCTCTATGAGGCTTGTGTTTGAACAGAAGAGTTCTCGAAGAGGCTCAGTCACAGAGGCAATGATCCAACCTATTGGATGCACAGAAGTCCTACTGGCTTATGAGTGTAAGTGGTGGTATAATAGTCACTAACCACCCCCCTCCAATCCAAGAGCAGAGAACCAGCTGGGTGCAGAATCTGCTGCTCATGATGTTCATGTATCTATTCAGAGGTTTGCAGATGGCCGCATAGAGGTAATAGAACATGGCAGCCAGGAAGTAAAATTCCTGCTCCAAGGAGTATGACAAAGAAATACCGAGTGAACCAAGCAGCAAAGCTGGTACTCTTGTTCCCTGTTGTGACATCGACCTAAGAATAAAAAGATTCTTGTGAAAAAAGTTTCAAGAAGTTCTGCAAAGCAAAACAAAAACATGGAAGTTTGAAGGAGAGTCCAGCACAGTAAGGATGATTATCCTCACATTTCCAATGACACTAGGGAAGTAAGTGAGGGAAAGAAAAGTGAAAATTGCTACCTAGGGTTCAGAATGTCTGCTACATCCAGAATAATGAACAGAGTAAGCACGGTTTTATTTTTCAGCATTGAAAGTTTTTGAGTCTCAAGGTAAAAGAGTAATTAAAGAGGAAATAAGTGAAGTGATTTTAAGAAAAGAAAAAAAAGAAATGAGGTGAAGTGGACAGGTGAAGTCTGAATAGAACAAAATGAAATAGACCATGAGCTTCAGTTCTGGTGAGTGGCCCAGACTAGACCCTTTTGGTAGTTGTCAAATGCTGCGTAGTTCCTTTTCTTCTATGTCACCATTTCTCTTCCTGGCACTCTTTCTAGTGTGTACCTTAGGCAACTATCTGCCACATGGATGTTCAACAAGCTTGCCTATCAAGTTACACAAGAAAGCCATCCAGGCTCTGTCTCCTACCCAGAACAGTCCCTAATTAATTTTAAAAACACAGGCTCAGCTCATAGACTTCATGCATTGCCTCACTTTCTTCACCTCTTCATTCTTCCTACAATTGCTATTGTTCTTTTGAATATGATTATATCAATTAAAACCATTTTTATTCTGGAATAAGCATCTTTAATTTCCATAATATCAAAACAGTGCCAATGGATTCTATAGTCCTCTCTGCCTATGTTAGTCTATTAGAACTTTTTTTAAATTTTATTAATTTCAACTAGAAAAAAATAGCAATGAGACAGTTTCAGAACCTGTCAGTAGGACAGCCACAATAATCAATACCATGCTTAATGTTGTCTTCATAGTAGTTGTTCAGAGTACAAAATGATGACATAAGTTTTCTAAAGACAACTGGTAAAACTATTTCTTTTAATTGAACTAATAGAAAGTACTTATATGTACAATGCAATATTCCTTAATAGGAGTGGATTATCCGCAGAACTAGCAATGTTGGAAGCTGGTGAATTGAGCCTTTTACGGTTCATGATACTAATCTGGCATTACTTTTTATGTCTCATGGTTAAACTTTTGTGTTGAGAAGTTAAGATCAAGTTAAGCCAATACCTATTTAATAAAACATGAAACTTTTGTATCCAATAAGATCAGTCAAATCCCCTCAGGATTTACCTTGAAACCATGTACAGAGTTTGCAGAACTTTTGTTAGTATGAGCAGTCTGGATGAGTCACGGCCGTTGCTTGACCAGTTTGCTCTCAAAGAAAGCCTGAGGGAATGTTTTCTCTGAAGGTGACTCTCCTTAGGTGCACTGTACTAATTGTTCCCTTTCCTCTGTGGCCCCATAATCTCCTTGATCAGAAAATTTGCAACACCACTGAGCTATAGGACGCTACAGAACAGGTTCTCTTGTGTCCTGAGTCCTCTCTGAACATGAAGGGTTAGGGCCAAAATATTGGCTATTATTGGAGCCCTTCTTTTTCACTAATTCTTTTGTCTGCCTACTTGTTAAGCCTCCAGAAGAGAAGATTTGTGACGCTATTACTCTATAACATGGGTACTTGAGCTTTACATCACTGTATTTCTGAATACCAAACACGTTAGATTTAGCATGGAACCAATATTTTCCATCAACTATCAATATTCCAATAAATCCCTATAGAATTTGACAAATACAAACAAAACAAAAAGTAGTTGCACACCTTTACACGTCCATTTGGAAATCTCATCATATTCAAAATCGTAACAGGTCAATCCCATGGCATTTTTCCTGTTTCTTATTCTCTTTTATTCCCCACTTTTAAAAAATAAAAACATTTACTTCAGGGAGAGTACAGCAATAACTGATATGACCGTAGAAACTGCACGTATCTAAAACATCAGAATGACAGGCATTCCAAGCATATTTTTACTATTACACATTGCTATCCTCAGTGTCAAAAAACTTTGGAGATAAATGGGACCATTGTCTAATTCATCCTGTGAATATATAAGTGTATAGTTTCATCCCTGCCATGTTTCATAACTTTTCTGCTTGCTATTTCTTAGGTGTTTAATTCTTAAGTTCTTGATATCCATTTAGCTGTTACGGCTTTCCAATATTTATTTCTACTTTTCAGTTCTTACACTAGGGATACTATATGATAGTTACACATGTAGGTCTGGTTTATTTGAGTTATGAGTATATGTTCAAGATACATCCACTTATATATAAAGACTTCGAGTTTATCATTCTTTATAGCTGAGTAATATTCCATTATAAAAAAATACCACATCTTTTATAGCCATTCTTCACATAAGGGGCATTTGGCTAGTCCCCAGATTTGGCTATCACAAATTGTGCTACTATAAACATAGGAGCACAGACATCTCTATAATATGATGTTTTCAGTTCTTCTGGGAAGATTCTCAGTAGGGGAATAGCTTGATTGATTGAGATTTCCAGTCCTGGGTTTTTAAGGTGTCTCCACACTGATTTCCATAATGGCTGCACCAGTCTGCATTCCCACCAGCAGTGGAGAAGGGTTCCTTTTTCTCCACAGTCTTTTCAACATTTGTTGTTGGTTGATTTCTTTATGATAGCCATTCTTTCTGAGGTGAGATAGTATCTCAGTGTTGTTTTAATTTGCATTCCATGAATGGATAGTGATGGAAAGCATTTCTTCGTGTAGTATTTCTTCTTCTGAGACATGTGTGTTCATCTTGGATGCCCATTTCTAGAATGGGTCTTAGAATTTTGGAAGCCTTTTTTTTTTTTTTTTTTTACTTCTTTATAAATTCTAAATGGAAGGCATTTGTCTGAATTCTTAAGTTAATTTTGTTTTCAAAAATTGTTGTTGTTCTTTTCACTCTGTTGGTAATTTCTCTGAACATATAAAATCTCTCAGCAAGAGGAGGTCCCGGTTGTTTTAATATTTAGATCTTTAATCCATTTTGACTTTAGTTTGTGCATGGTGGTAGACCTCAGTCAGGTGTTAGTTTTCAGCATGTAGAGAGCCTGTTTTTCCAGCATGATTTGTTAAACATACTATCTTTCTTCCAGTAAACATGTTTGCCCCCTTTGTCAAACATAAATTTACTGAGTGTGTTTGTACATGCATCTGCACCTTTTAATCCACGCCATTTATCCTCCGATCTATTTTTCCCAATATCATGCTGATTTTATCACTGTAGCTTTGTAGTATAATTTTAAGTCAGGAATTTTAATGCTTTGCTGACCAGGAAGGTCTTTGCTATTCTAGGTCTTTTATCGTTCCAAATTAATTTTAAGTGTGACTTCTCTACGTCTGTGAGTTATGTTAATGGTATTTTGATAAGGATTGCATTAAATCAGCATAACAATTTAGAGAGTATAGCCATCTTCACAATGTTGGTTCTTCCTAAGCAGGAGCAGGGAATATCCTTCTATTTTCTGAAATCCTCTACGATCTCTTTTTTCAGAGAACTGCGGTTTTCATTGAATAGACATTTACCTCTTTAGCTAGATTAATTCCTGAATATTTCATTTTCTGTGGTGCTATTGTTAAAGGTATTGTTTCTCTAATTTCTCTCTCAGTGTGTTTGTTATCTGCATAGAGGAATACTATTGACTTTTGGATGTTGACTTTGTATCTTTCTATGCTCCTGAATTTGCATCTCCCTGGTAAAATATCATGTCATCTGCAAATACTGATAGTTAACTTCTTCTTACCTATTCTTATTGCTTTGTCTCTCTCATCTCATAGCTCTAGCTAATGATTCCAGAACTATATTGAATAGGAGTGGTTACAGCAGACATCTTCTCCTGTACCAGATCTGCTAGTAAAAGACTTCACTTTTTCTCCAGTTAGAATTATGTTAGCCATTGGATTGTCACAGGTGCCTTTATCAAATTGAGGTAGAGACCATCTATTCAAATTTTCTGTAGAATTTTCATCATGAAAGCGTGTTGGACTTTGTCCAAAACCTTTTCTTCACCAATTAAGATGATCATGTGGTTTTCGGTTTTTGCTTTATTAACATGCTGCATTATGTTTATAGATCTGTGTATATTGAACCACGCTTGCATTCCTGGGATGAAGCCTACCTCGTCGTGATGTATTATCTGCTTAATTTCTTGTTCAATTCTGTTTGCTAGGATTTTATTGAGGATTTTTGCATCTATGTTCATGGGAGAGATTGGCCTGTAGTTCTCTTTTTTAATTACATCTTTCTCTGATTTTGGTATCAGTATAATACTTGCCTTTTGGATTGATTTTGGCAGGGTTGCTTCCTTTTCAATTTCATTGAAGAGTCTGAAGAGTATCTCTTCTTGATTCAGCTTTGGTGAAGTGCACTTTTCTAGAAACCTGTCTATTTCATCTGTGTCTTCAATTCTGTAAGAGCAAAGATTCTCGAAGTAGCTATTAATGATCTTCTGGATCCCCACTGGGTCTGTGGTAATGGCACCCTTCTCATTTATTGCATGAATTTGTATTTCTTCTTTTCTCTTTTTTGATGAGGTTTTCTAGGAGCTTATAATTTTATTTAATCTTTCAAAGAATCAGCTTTTTGATCATTAATTCTTGGTATTGTTTTCTTTGACTCCATTGAATGAATTTCTGCTCTAATATTTATAATTTCCTCCCTCCTTTGGGCTTTGGGTTTCATTGCTCTTCTTTTCTAGATGATCTAGGTGCAGCATTAGAGTGTTTATTTGTTTCCACTTGTCTTCTCAGTGTGTGAGTTCAGATCTATAAATATCTCTATAAGAACTGATTTCATTGTATCCCATAAGTTTGGATAGGTTGTGTTTGAATTTTCATTAAACTGTAGACATTGTTTAATTTCTTGTTTAATTTGCTCTGTAATCCATTGTTATTTGAGGAGTGTATTGTTAATTTCCATGTATTTCTAGGGGTTTTGTGGTTTATTTTGTCATTTATTTCCAGTTTCATTGCACTGTGGTCAGATAATATGCATGAGATAATATGTTTTCTTGCATATACTTAAGCATGATCTATAGACTAGTATGTGGTCTATTTTAGAAAATATCCCACGTGCAGCTGAAAAAATATATGTATTCAGAAGTACTTGAGTAGAACACTCTGTATATGTCCACTAAGTGCAGTTGTTCCAAGTTGTTGTTTAGTTCTGCTAATTTTTAGTCACTTATCTTTTTGGGATAGAGGAGTTTTAAGGTCTCCTGTTAAGATTGTGGTATAGTATATTAGGTATTTCATGCTCGTTAAGATTTGTCTTATAGGGGCTGGGGAGATAGCTCCGTGGCACAAGTGCCTGCCTGGCATGTGAAAGGTCATGAGTTTGAAGCCCGGTCCAACTAAAAAAAAAAAAAAAAAAATTTGTCTTATATAGCTGGGTGCTTCCATGTTGAATGCATACATATTTATGAGTGTTACCTCCTCATCTTGAATTTTTCCCTTGAATAGTATGTAGTGGCCTTTGTTAAGTTTGACCAATCTTCATTTGAAATTCAGGCTATCTGCAAACAGGATTACTACATCTGCTTTTTTCTGAGGTGCTGGGGCATACAGTATTGTCTTGTCACTTGACTTTCAGTCTATAAATCTATTTATGAGTTACGTCTGTTTCTTGTACACAGCATATTGTTGGAGTTTGCTTCCTAATCCACTGTGTCAGTGTATTTCTTTTAATTATAGAATTAAGTCCATTTTTATTGATGGTTATAATTGAAATATATTGACTTATGATTCACATGGTTTTTCTCCTCTGTTGTTTTCCCCTTCTCCTGTGTTTAGTTGGTTGCCCTATTTGTTCTGTTCTTTCTTTTCTTATTAATGGAGTCTGAGCCATTTTGGTCCCTCTCTAAAATATCTTCTAGTAGTCTGTATAGTCTTGGCATTGTCATCACGAATTTCTTTAGTTATTCTTTGTCATGGAAGTATTTCACTTCTCCCTTATACTTGAAAGAGAGTTTTGAGGGGTATAGTACTGTGTATAGGAGTTTGTTTTTACGGAGGACTTGAAGTACTCTGCTCCATGCTCTTCTTGACTTCACTGTTTGTGAATAGAAATCCGCCATTATTCTGATGGGTTTCCCTTTAACCGTAATCTGTTTTCGTTTCTCTCTCTATTGTGGCTTTTAGTATATTTTTCTTTTGCTGGACTTCTGGAATCTTGACTGTTTTAGTTGGGTTGATGTTATTTGGTGTTCTGTATGCCTCAGTTATCTGAATGCCAGGTTGTTTTCTCCTATTTTGGAAGTTTTTTGCTATTACTTTTGCCCATATACTTTTTATAACGTTTGTATTGGCTTCTTCTTTTACATTGATGCTTATTAATCTCATGTTGTTCATCTTTACATCATTTTACAGGTGTTGAATTATTTTTCCTGCATTCTAGTTGCTTTTAAGAAGTCCTTTCTCACCTTTTTACTATCTGAAACTGTGTCAAGATCTAAAACTATCTTCACGTTCATTCATAATGTTACCAGCTTGTAATTGAGATTTTATTGTCCTGTATATCTCTTTGAAACTGCTCCATGCTATGTGTTTCTTTCTTATATTGCTCATTTGGGGATTCCATCATTTTTCCATTCTCCTCTAATTTTTATCAGTGTCTTCTTTGGAAACATTTATGAATTCATTCATTATACTTATCCTTTCTCTTCTTACTTCAGAGATAACTTCTAATCTGATTTCCTTTTTATCTTCCTGAAATTACTCCTTTACTTCAGATGCTATAAATTCAGAGATTTCTTTTTTACTTCTGAGCTTATTTTTATCTAATTTCCTCTATACTTCCTGTAGTTTTTTTTTTTTTACTGCCAACACTATTAATTCATACATTTCTTTTTTACCTCAGGTATAATTTCTGATCTGATTTGCTCTGTATGTGTCTGTATTTGTTTCTCTGCTTCATATGCTATTAATTCCAAGGTATCAGCAGTGTGATTCCCAGTTTCTTCTAAGTGAGTGTCTCTCCTGCATTTCTTCTGGATGCACTTGGGGCCTGAGATTGCACCTTGCTCCTTCTCTTTGTCATTTTGTATAGTTGTGTCCTCTGACTTTATAGATCTTTGGTGCAATTATGGCATTAGCACTTACTGAAATTTGGGTCCTGATCAACCAAGTTGAAACTTGTCCAGATGTGCTGTCAGGGCCTGGCTGCTGTGCTCCAATTATTCATGCTGCTGGCCATGGAAGTGAACCCCTGTTCTCCTTGGCAAGATGCTCAACTCCTGTATTGGCTGGGACATTCCGAACCCAGCCTCTCTGTGGGGAATTTTGATGTAGGATTCCACAGGAGACGACAGGTCTGGGGTCTGAAAAATTCCCTATGTACATGCATGCCAGTCACTGGACTCAGGGCAAGCAAGTATTCAGTGGGGAAACGTCCCTATAATCACACACACACACACACACACGTCAGTGGGCTTCAGGCAGGCAAGTATCCAATGAGCATGGGATGGTAAAAGGTCCCTACCTACTAACACACACTGGATGCTGCCCTCTGGGCAGGAATGCATCTCTATTAGATTTTAAGGATTTGTGCATTAGCAGCATGTCGTATCATTGTCTTTTGAAATATGTTAAAAATATACCTGTTTAGAAGTTGACTTAAAGAGCTAGAGTCATAACAGTATTTACCAATTCTAATGCATTCAGAATCTTTACTTCCTGGCTACCATAACGTGAGTAGCTTCCACAAGCACACCCTTCTGCCATAATATATTGTCTTGCCAAAGAATCCAGGCAACATGTCCAGTGAAGGTGACTGAAACCTTTGAAGGTATTAGTCAAAATAAAATCTTTTCCTTTCAAATTGACTAATCTAGGTATTTTTCACAGAGCACGAACCAGACTAATGAAGACTTTTTCAGTTGGAACCACAAAACACAATACTCAAATATTGTACACAACACTTCAGAATGTCCACTCCGACAAACTTGTTAGCTACTTTTTTATTTAATAGGAGCCAACAATGTAAACTGATGACTCATTAAATACACATCAATTTTTTTTCTAAGTGTAGAGATAAGAAACTAGCATCTTAAAGAAGCAACGAACAATAAACAAAGCTTAGGGCAGGTTGTAATCTGTTACTTAGGGATTCCAGAAAAGTGGAATTTAAGAAAGCAGGTAACAGCTTATCCTAATTGATGTCTCCGCCCTTACTTGAGATGTTGGTGATTATCTCTTCCCCTCCTTGTAATCCTTTTATTTAACAACTGTAAGAACCTAGAGTTAAACAAATAATGGAGGTCAACAGAGATTATAGTCCTAAATAAAAAAGGAGATGCTTCTGGAACTCTGAGCTCACTTCAAGAGAGATAGATCTCAGTGAGACTTCCAAAGTGACATCCATCGGGTCTTCTCATTTCTTTCGACACTGGTCCATAACATACAACACTAAATTCATTAGATTACTTTTTTAAATGTGATAAGGTTCAAAAGCCTACAAAATATAAATTGTGGTTAATTAAATTAATATCTATGAAAACTTTTTCTTTGTAAGATCCACAATACATATCAATATAGGAATCCACCAGGCTTTTGATAATAGTCATTATAAAGGCAAAGAAAATGAGCATCAGTTAAAATGATTGTATTTTCTAACTAATGTTTATGAAATTTCACACAAATGTTCTTGGTTGAATATCTTCTAGCCTTATGAAGAAAATGAGAAGTAAGTGTAATGAAAGCCCACGCACCAATAACTACATTCATACCTTTTTGATGGGCTGATAATCTTCAAATATAAGTTTTCATGTTTTTTGTTTGTCAACTATGCATTAATTATAACTGTAAATCTGTTTATTCTTACATTCAGCTTAGTGGATTCTGGCCTTAAAGGTGCTGCCAGGGCTAGTGAGAGCCAGATGAGCACAGGATGACTCTGTACTTCACTGATGAAAACAAGTAAACATGAGCAAAGGAGATCCTAGGAAGCCAAGAGGCAAAATGTCATCATATACATACTTTGTGCAGACTTGCCAAGTGGAGTACAAGAAGAAGCACCCAGATGCTCCCGTTAACTTCTCAGAGTTTTCTAAGAAGTGCTCAGAGAGGTGGAAGACCATGTATGATAAATAAAAAGGAAAATTTGAAGACAAGGCAAAGCAGACAAGGCTCATTATGAAAGAAAAATAAAAACTTATATTTCTCTTAAAGGAAAATTAAAAAATAAGTTCAAGCATCCCAGTGTGCCCAAGAGACTTCCTTTGGTCTTCTTCTTGCTTTGTTCTGGATATCACTCCAAAATTAAAGGATAACATCCTTGTCTCTCCACTGGTAGTGTTGTAAAAAAAAAAAAAAAAAACTTGGAGGAATGTGGGATAATACTGCAGCAGATGACTGAAGAAGTCTGCTAAGCTGAAGGAAAAGTATGAAAAGGACATCGCTGCCTGCTAGGCTAATGGAAAACTTAACACAGCAAAAAAAAGGGAGTTATCAAGGCTGAAAAAAGCAAGAAAAAGAAGAAAGAGGTGGAGGATGAAGAAGATGAAGATGAATGGAGGAAGAAGAATATGAAGAGGATGAAGAAGAGGATGATGATAAATAAGTGGTTCTAGAACAGATTTTTTTCTTGTCCATAAAGCATTTAACATCCCTCTACACAACTCCTTTTGAACAAAAACATTGAAGTGTAAAAAAATAATAATAAACTGATAAATAAATAAAAGTGTTGTGTACTTTTTCCTCAAATCTTCTCCTTTTTATAAACTTTATTTATTCACTGAAACCTGTAATCCCAGGTTTTCATATCACTTCCAAATGGAGATGAGATTATTTCCTACGATGCTTGTGTTACTCAAATGCTTCTTGTCACTCTATTGGGTCCACAGAACGTTCTTCTTCTAGCCATCATGTTCTTTGGTGACTACATGACCACCTGCTCATCCCTGTATTATGTGACCATCGGAGTCTGTGTATGGCTTGTTATCTGCTGTTGGGTAGCAGGTTTGTTGGTCCTACTACCACCACATCTCTTGGGTTCAAACCTGGAATCCTGTGACTATGCCATTGGATCATTTTGACTGTGATGTTTCTCCTTTACTAAACATCTCTTGTTCAGATACCTAATTTACAGAACAAATGACAGTCACCCATCACCCTTTCTCTGCTGACCACCACTGAGATAGTTATTTATGTAATTCTCCCATATATAGTTATTGTAAAGACCATCATAAATATCCCTTCTACACAGCAATGTATGAAGACTTTCTATACACTTGTCCCATAACTAAGGTTTCTATCATATATGGTGGCCACATTTTCATTTATATTAGACCTTCAGCAAAGGGTGAAGTGCAATTGAGTTTGATACTTAGTACTTCTACTGCCTCATCTTATACTCAATTATTTATACTCAGGAAAAAAATGAGACTGGCTTTCAAAGATTTAATCAAAATGATTTCATTGATTTTTAAGAAATAGAATGTTAAAGCTGAGCATTCTACTTACCAGAAAAAGCAAAAGGCCTTAAATATATAACCTTAAATTCTTATTACACTATACCAATAGAGCCAAAGCCAAATATCACATAATTATCTCAATTTATGCAGAAAAGGCTTCTGACGAAGTCCAACAATTATTCATGTTCAGAGTCCTACAGAAAATTGGCAGAGCGTCTCTGCCTCAATCTTATAATGCCATCTATGACAATCTAACAGCTAATATAATTCTAAATGGGGAAAAATTGAAGTCTTTTTACTCTCATATCTGGTACAAGAAAAGGATGTCCACCATCACCACTCTTATTCAATATATTCTGGAATCATTAGCTAGAGACTTTAGACAAGAGAGAGAAATAAAAGCAATAAAAATAGGTAAAGAAGAAGTTAAACTTGCGTGATTTGCAGAAGACATGATAATCTATTTGGAAAGCACAAAACACTCCACCAGGAAGCTACTAAAATTAATACACAAATTAAGTAGCATAGCAGGATACAAAGTCAACACACAAAACTCAATAGCATTCCTCTACACAGATAACAAACATACTGAGAGAGAAATTAGAGAATCAATGCCTTTTATGATAGCACTGAAGAAAATGCAATACTTGGGAATTAGCCTAACTAAAGAAGTAAAGGAGCTTTTCAGTGGAAACTACAGTACTCTGAAAAAAAGAGATCCTAGAGAATTTCAGAAAATTGAAAAATATTCCCTACTCCTGAATAGGAAGAGCCAACATTGCGATGATGGCCATACTCCCTAAATTGTTATACAGACCTAATACAATCTCTATCAAAATACCATCAATATACCTCACAGACCTGGAGAAATCATTCCTAAAATTTATTTAGAATCAAAAAAGATCTAGAATTGCAAAGAAAATCCTGGGAAACAAAGACAAGGCAGAAAGCATTACAATTCCTGACCTAAAGTTATACTACAAAGCTACAGTGATAAAATCAGCACGGTATTGGGGAAAAAAATAGACCTGAAATCAATGGAATAGATTGGAAGATGCAGAAGCAAATACAGACACACTAAGCCACCTTATCTTCGACAAAGGGGCCAAACATGCTTACTGGAAGAAAGATAACTTCTTTAACAAGTAGTGCTGGAAAAACTGGCTCTCCAAATGTCAAAAACTAAAACTTGACACAGGTCTATCACCATGCACTAAACTAAATCAAATGGATTAAAGATCTAAACATTAAAAGAGAAACATTTAAATCTCCTGGAAGAAAAAGTGACAGAAAATCTTGAAGATATAGTGGTAGGCAAAAGGTTCATGAACAAAAATCGAAATGCACATTTAACACTTGAAAGAGTAAATTACTGGGACCTCCTGTGGCTAAAAAGTTTTTCCGACTCAAAAAAAAATTACCAACAGATTGAAAAGACAACCCACAAATATTGAAAAGATTTTAACTAATAAGTATTCAGACAAAGGTTTTCTGTATAGAATTTATAAACAACTAAAAACCATTTGGATCCCAAAATTCAAAGGCCCAATCCACAAGTGGGCATCTGAGATAAACACACACTTCTCAGAGAAAAAAAATTCAACAAGCTATAAACACATGAAGAAATTCTCCACATCGCTAGCCATTCAGAAAATGCAAATTAAAAACAACACTTAGATACCATCTCACTCCAGAAAGAATGCCTATCATGAAGAAATCAACCCACAACAAAAGTTGGAGAGGCTGTGGGGAAAAAGGAACACTTCTCCACTGCTGGTGGGAACACAGACTGGTGCAACCATGATGGAAAGCAGTGTGGAGACTCCTTAAAAACTAGAACTGCAAATCCCATTCAATCCAGCTATCTCCCTACTCAGATTTTTCCCAGAAGAACTGAAAACATCATATCATAGTGGTATCTGTGTACCAAATTTAAAATTGGGTAAATAATACATATTGCATGAAATCAATATTGTAAGGCCTGCTTTTGCAATCACAATGAAGAGTGAAGAAAATATTCCCCTTCATCTCTCTAATCTTACATATTAACTTTTCATGGAGTGGCTATTCAGATTAACCAGCTACCATTCTGTTCCATTTAACCAAGTTGGTTTTTTCTAGTGAAGGACATTTTTAAAAGTGCATGACCCTTTCTGCTGGAGGGTTAAGAATGTAAGTTAACAGACCAAAAATTGGAGAAAAAGAAGGGCTATAAGGATAGCCAATATTTTGGCCCTAGCCCTTCAAGGTCAATAAAGACCCAGGATATAAGAGAACCTGTGCTGTAATATCCTATAACTCAGAGGTGTCCCAAACTTCCTGGTCAAGGAGATTATGGGACCTCAGAGGAAAGGGATGAATGAACT
>PVJA010030763.1:0-25518 GCA_004027025.1 Myocastor coypus
AAAAAAAAAAAAAAAAAAAAAAAAAAAAAAAAAAAAAGATAAAAAATAAATAAATAAATAAATAGATAGACATATTTTTTCTAAAAAGTATGATTTAAATAAATCAATTATACATGTCTAACGTACATGGCAAATAGCAAATCTCCAAGGAATATTGAATATTATGAGGATGAACCTTAAGTTTCTGACATCATTAATACTTATATCAGAAATTCTGGGTGAAATGTTTTGGGAAGATAGCCCATCAACTACTGAAAAGCAAAGTGAACACAGACTCAGCCTTCCTACAGCCTTGAGTGAAATGCCAGCTTCCTGGCTATGCACATGTTGCCACAAGCAGGACCTTTAGGCATCAGTATCAGCATCCTTGGCAGTTTGTTGGCAACGCTGCAGCTCAGGACTCAGTGAGAAGCCACGGCTGTGTGTTGGTGTTAACATGAGGAAACCCAGGAGACTTGGTCTGACAAACATGGTGATGACAGCATCAGAAGCAGCAGCTTCATTCCACTGTTTCCCCAGCTCTAAGCCTGTCTAGAACGACCTATTAAAATTAGGACATGTAAGGATTTTACTACTGTGCAGAAATTTACCACAGGTGTAACAGCTTAAAACAACTCTCATTTATTATCTTATAGTTCTGTAGATCAATAGTCCCATCAGGCAAGACTAAGCTCTCTGCTCAGGACATCACAAAACTGCACTGGCTCAAGACATTGGCTGGAAGGAGCTCTCATAGGGAGGTTCAGAAAAGGACTTACTCCCAATATCACTCAGGTTGTGGAGTACCTTCTCTTGAACTTTTAGGGCTGAGAGTTTTGTTGGCTCTCTGTGGGACTGGCTGCCCACTTCTAGAGGCTACTCTCCAGCTGTTGCCAAATGGCACCTGTTTGGGAGATTTTCAAGGGGAACAATATAACACAGAACAACGTAATACAGGACACATTTTATAATAGTATTTATAATGAATCATTGAAGAATGATATGTAAGAAATGCAGGAAATCTGTTCACACACATAACCACTAAAGAATCTAGCTTGAGACCTAGATTGGACTATTCTGCATGAGTCTGGATGAAAACCTAGAGCTCTTAACAATGCCTCCTGCAAATCCAACTGCAAGCCTGGAGCCCACAACAAAGTCTCACGCAGGTCTGCTTCACACTTCTGTGCCAGAAAGGCCCAAAGGTCAGTGGTGGAAGCTAGGAAGCCTATGCCAGCAAATTGAAGGACTTTGCTAGCAGGCTGAGGGATCTGAACTGGAGCTAGGAACCAAGGCTCAAGATAAACACCAGAACTCTTCCAAAAGTACCACAGCCATTCTCAGCAATAGTAGGGTCCTGAGTTCCTCCACCGAAGAGAAAATCCAGGTTCCCATCAGGAAAGCTAGTGCCATACGCTTTTCCATGGGGTCAAGCAGTGCACCATCTTCCCCTCTGGAGCCAGAAAGTGGTGCTCAAAATGAGGACCAAAGCTTCTCCAAATTTCATCAGGAAAAGCCAACATGGCGAGGTCCTCCAGCAGAGCAGCCCAAGAGAACCAGCAGCTTCTCCAAACAGCGTTTTGGCAGCTTCTCCTGTTCTGCCTTTATGCTGCTGGCCGTCACCCTCAGGTGGGCCTTCCACACCCAGCACCATGCTAATTTAATTCAGCTGAGTGTAATAAGTTGCCCACTAGGTTGACATCCACTATAGCATCCAAAAGCACCCCACTGGTAAACAACTTTCTTTGCACTCAATCTCTCAAATAAAATCTCTTCTCCCTTTCCTTCAGCTATAAGCCAGTAAAGAACTTTTCCATTCTAAAACACTGCCTAGGGGCAACCCACTAGGGTCCCCCTTCTGTTCCCTTCTTGAACAGAAACTTTCGTTCCCAATAAGTATTCTATTCGAAAAACAAAACAAAACAACAACAACAACAACAAAACACTGATTCAGCTAGGCTCACCTGGATAAACTCTGTCATTAGGTTCACCATATAATGTATATCTCAATAGTAGGAGTAGAGTCAATTACTTTCATAATTGTGGGCTTGCACACCAGAGAAGGGAAACTGAGGGAATATTTTAAAATTCCACATTCCACAGCAGCTGGTCTAGACTAAATTCTGTCACACATTCACGTTAGAGACCTAACTCTGTGACTGTATTTGAAGATAGCCATAACTGTGTGAAGGTGCAGAGAGGAGGGGCTCATCTGTAAGCCAAGGAGACAAGCCTCTGTGAAATCAAATCTAGGGACACCGCAATCTTTGAGTTCCAGCCTTCCTACTAGAGAGAAAATGTTTCTGTGGTCAAATCACTGTCACTGTGGTATTTAGTTATGGCAGTATCAACAAAGTAAATTGCCCAGTAATACCAATATGGTATATCAAGTTTTTAAAAATTTGACGTTGGGGTGGCCAGGTTCTTGGATGAGGTTTGGAATGTACTCAGGATAGAGTGCAGTTAAGATACACATGCTTCCCAAGGTGACCTGAGCGTGAACAAGGGACATTCATATATGATCGCTATGTATTAGAAGATCACACATGAGCACAAGTTGTGAAGACAGGTTAATGTCCAAGCTACATACTAAGTGCTCTGAGTATACAGGGAAAGAAAGGTTGCCTACAAATTGTGTATAGATATCTTACAGTATGGAGGGTATCCCATGTAGTTACAAAGACTATAAAGTTATAAGGATGAGTGATATTTTGTATTTATATGGGCCCTGGAAAATATATATGACTGATAATTTGTACTCTAGTTGTAACATAAAAACCTAAAAGATATCCTTCCTGTGAAAAGCAAAAAGGTGTCTGAAGGGTTACTACAAAGAGGCAGAGGAAAAGGGGAGAGAAAGTTTCACTTTCTTAATCTTATATTCTGAACACTCTGATTCTCACAATGATTATAATTTAATGGTATAGTTTTATAAAATACAAAGATGTTTATTCATTTTTTATTTATATTTTCAGTGGCTTGGACCAAACCCAGGGCCTTGTGCATTCTAGATAAGTACTATACCACAGAAACAAATCCCATGCCTGGAACATATGGCTGTTAAATGGAACCAATTGACATGTTAGTTTAAATGGTTTTTGCTCCTCTCACGCTGGACAAGTAATATGTAGATTATGAGATTGCGATGATTTTCATAGACATGGCCAACAATTGTTAAATAATTTTATATTGGTATAGCAGGACATAGCACAATAAACTGACAGACTTTTTGTTTGCCATTATTCTATTTAATACATGGCATATGTTCATGCATTATCAAAAACAGTCAATAGATTTGGACTTACAATTTCTCCTGTTCAAATGTTAGCACACATGGGGCCCGGCAGGATGGCTCAGTGGTCTAAAGCGCCTGCTTAGGAAAGCTTAGGCAGCTGCAGGGACTGCGGTTCGATCCCCAGCACCACATGCTGTGCCAGCCCTGCCGTCAGGGCAGGCTGAGCCGGCCATAAAAACAAACAAACAAACAAAATTCTGAAACAAGAAAAAAATAAAACAACAAAGCAAAAACAATAAAAACAAACAAAAACCCCCACAAATGTTAACACACATGGAGGAGACATATAAATCTTATGTTTGCATTCTCTTATTTCTGCACCCTAATATATAACATGGATCCACTGCAAATGCAAATTCTCAGATTCTTATCATTGCATTTGGGAAAGTCATCAACAGAAACAAGGACCACAAGGGACAGTAGTGGTCACTTTTTACGAATCCTATTTCTACCTAGAAGCATCAGCCACATTTCAGAATTATTGTGAAGTTGGCAAGAAGATTGCTTGCTTGCTTTCTTTCTTTCTTTCTTTCTTTCTTTCTTTCTTTCTTTCTTTCTTTCTTTCTTTCTTTCTTTCTTTCTTCCTTCCTTCCTTCCTTCCTTCCTTCCTTCCTCTCTCTCTCTCTCTCTCTCTCTCTTTCTTGAAAAAGAGAAGGATTTATTTTGAAATTAGCTGGAAGGAATTGGCAGGGATGACAAAGTTTAAAGGGCATGAAGCGCAACCAGACTAACTTCTGTTGTAAGATAATGACCTTATCCTTGGCCAAGTGGTTCCCATTGCTTTCATGTCTTTGAGTCACTTTTTGTGGGTAAATCTATTCTCCAAAGACAAGATGAATGAGAGTGTGATTATAGATGTGTGACTTCCTGCAGATGAAACTTACATACTTATCTAGCACAGGGATTGCAAGCAAAGGGCTGCATTATCTGGGAGATCCTAGAGTCAATCCTTTTAAACAGATACTTGAATTTTCTAGTAGATTAAGGAAGTGTAAACAGTTGATTTCCATGTTATCTTCCAGAGATTCGTTGCCTTTCCACTTACCCAACATCCATAAGTTGTAGGAATTCACAAGTTTCTTTAGTAAAACTTCTTCCCTATACATTGCTGACATTGGGTATATAATTTCCCCCCTAAATTCTACTTTTTCTAAGAGGACAGCAGTTAAGAAATCTATTTTTCCCATGGGAAGTTACAGTTGCTTTCTTAACCACTATCATAGGTTTTTCTCCTTTTTGTTCTAGCCAATATCTTCAGCTATAACTTTCAGCTGCTAGTATAAGCTGTATACTTGAATGACAGAAGGAATGAACAAAAAATCCAGTATGATTGGCAGAAGTTCAAAGTACAGGCCAAAAATACTACCCACACAGCTCCACAAACCACTTCACTAACCAGTACTATGTAAATTCACTGTCATCATTCTGTTCCCTCTTTTTGTACATCAGTCATCAGGACTTGTAAAAATTGAGAAGTTCCTATTCCTGAAAGGTTGGACCCTTTCATCTTAGACTTAGAGAGTACTAATGTCTATTATAATCTCCAAGTACCCATTTGTGACAGCTTCTTTGATATTTACACCAAGATTTGTGTAGTCTATGTGGTGGAGCTTTACTTCTGTTTTGTCTCTTTTGGCTTCTTGTTAAATATGTCTATTTTAGAAATCTGTATATTTATTAGTACAAGAAATTAGTACATATTGCAAGTCTGTATGCTAGTTCAAACCATTTATTACATTAACTGAAATAGGAGGAAAGACACTATTCCTGCTGTTCCTGAAACCGTATAAACACCCGAGCTTTTTCAGGAACATAGGTATTTCTTTTTCTTTCTCAGAAGCATCAAGAATTTGTGACTTATCTAAGAATGTTTCAATTGCTATTGGTGTGGATAACTTTTAAAGCCAGAAGAAAAATTTAAAGGTGTAGGATTTGCTTTCCTTTGCTAAAAGCCAAGTTTGTGAACTAGAAGAAAGACCCCCTCCAACCTGGCTGGTGTCTTATGCAGCCCAGTCATGAGGCCACAGCTTGGCATAGAAAGCAGTTATATTGACCTTGCAACCAGAGCTTAATTAAGGTTGAAATTCAAAAATCCAAGTTAATCAAAGCCAAAGCTCATTATAGCTAAGGAAGAAGAATGAGGAAGATAAAAGGAAACAGAGTTTCATGTGGACAGAAACTGCCCAATTTCCCATTGCATCTATTCATCAACTCCACCCACCCTCATCCCTCATCCTCATCCTAAAGCCATGCTGAGGGAAATGCACACAGAAGCAACGAAGTACAAGCATAGAAAAGAAAACCGGAGGATTTTGCCATGGGGTTGACCACGGCAGATCATTTCCCCAGTGCTGTTTCATACAACTGGTTCTCTTAACTTACTATCTTTAGGGTAAATTTCAGACCTGGCAAGTGACATTTAAAAGGGCACCCAGAGGCCATTACTACCCAATTCACCAGCTACTTTCAGGAGTCGAACTCATGTGGGAACAAATGGTAAACCACACAACACTTTACCCAAGCCTGCCCACACATGGAAACCAGCGCAATCTGGCAGACTTTGAAAGGACTTTGTTGGACTTCTCTGTCACTGCAAAGTGACTTGCTGCCCGGCACACTGTAAGCAAGATCACAGTGAAAGTTCATCATGAATACAGGTCCTGCTAAACATAGAATATGCATGCGTACATTTCATTCCTATTTTTAAAATTTATTTTATTTTATTTTATTTATTTTTTTTCTTGTTTCAGAACCTTTGTTTGTTTATTCGCTCATTTTTATGGCTGGCTCAACCCACCCCGAGGGCAGGGCTGGTGCAGCATGTGGTGCTGGGGATCGAACCGTGGTCCCTGAAGCCACCCAAGCTTTCCCAAGCGGGCGCTTTAGACCACTGAGCCATACCGCTGGGCCCCTTCATTCCTATTTAATAAAGAAATGGTGATGGAAAAGAAAGATGAGACATAGAGAGACTACAGGACTTGCCTCAGTGCACACAGTTGGTAAATGGAAGAACAATCTGACTACTAATTTTATGCTTTTTACGAGTGACTCCTTAAGATTCGCTCTGTGTGTGTATGTGTGTGTGTGTGTGTATGTGTGTGTACATGCACATGTGTATTCCATATATACATAAAGGAGTTTCTAGAAGAGAAGTCCTGGAAGTGACACAAGAATAAAAGGAATAGGAGGAGAACAAAGACATTGAAAGGGCCTTGGGGAGCTTTTTATGGACACATCTTTCAGAACAATTTACAAAGGCCCTTTTATTTTTTTTATTTTTATTTTTTATTTATTTTTTTTTTTGGTGGGACCAGGGTTCGAACTCACGACCTTGCACTTGCCCAGCAGGCACTTGTGCCTCGGAGCTATCTCCCCAGCCCCTACAAAGGCCCTTTTAAAGAGAGCCTGGACAGCATGATGACAGCAGAATATACAAAAATTTCTCACACTGCCCTAGTGATGATTTGAGAAGATCAACTCAACAAATTATCTTTCACCAATTAATAGGTTTCTAAGGAATTTCTTTGGGAAAGGTGAGAACTGCACCAACAAGTACTAATGTTCTTGGGCCCCAGAACTTGTTTCCACCATCTTTGTTACAAGTACAGGCACAACTTGTAAGAACGTTAATGAGAATGAGAAGAGAATGCAAGAATTAAAAATAGTTCTAAACCCAAAAATGATAATTCCATCTCACACGACCTTATGAAAAGAAACCTAATCCTCTTGTCATGATATTCTGGGAATCAAACCTAGGGCCTTGCACTTGCCAGCCAGGTGCTTATGCCACTGAGCTATATGCCCAACCTTCTTGCCTTGATTTTTGTTCCAAGGTTTCTCTACTGTCATTGGAACATCATAGGCAGTAAAGGAAAGCATCTCTTTGGTATGGAAATGTGAGCTCTTCTTCAGAGAAGAAGCTATTCTGAGAGCTCAGTGGAGAATTTAAGATTTGCTGCACAATGGGACAACTGTTTTGTAGGTCAGTGGACATATCTGTCCTTCATTCTTTTTTTCTTAGTTTTATTAAGCTCAAGAAAAGTGCCATTATATAAAAGTATAAATAATGAAAACAAAGTTGTTTTTTTTTTTCTATTTCTAGTAGCATCATTCACTCTACATCACTGTTAGTAGAACTTTAGCACCATCTTATTTGTGGCACAGAGGTGTAGGCCCAGGTGTTCTGTACGCCAGTTGTGAGCTAACAGTCCAACTCCACTCTGATTCTTGCTTCCATGCTCACCTTCACTGAATACTTCTATGCTCATTGGGTTATGATGTCAATAGAATGTTCCACCTGAAGGAGCTTTTCCAGAATCTTTCACTGAAACATAGTAATTTTGTTCTGAGTCTTTCATGTCTTTCTAAAGAGATGTAAAACAAAAGTTACTTTGAAAAATGTGTGGCCCTGATGACAAACTAAACATTGCCAAAATCCTACTCTACCTTTACAATACCGTCTTGGAGATACTTCTCCAGTTCTATTATAGTAAATTTTTTTTTTACTATATTAGCTAATGGGGTCTTTTAATGAGTAGAACTGAGGTAGAAGGATCAAAAGTAGATGACCATCATCAAGGAAGTTGCAGTGGTGACTCTAGGCTCCATGAACACAGAGAGGTAACCAATTTTATTTACCACAGAGAGCTCAGTATCAGCAGAGTTTATGGTCAATGGTAAGCACTCAACACACTCAAAATAAATAAATTAACAGAAGAGTGATAAAGAAGACAGAGATTCTTTTATATTTCTGTGTGCTCTAACTACCATGTTTGTCCAGTTGCCCCAAGACAGTTTTCTCATGATGCTTCCAGGTTCATTTCTTACAGAAGAAAGCATCTCTTAAACAAATTTGGAAGAGAATACTATTCTATGCTTATATGAATGAGTGTGCTTATGTACACAGACAGGAGAGTAGAGCTAGCTCCCAGAAATGCTTTCCACTTCCTCAAATTATCAAAGCTGTAATATCATTCCCGGATATTTCTTTTTTTTCTCTGGGTTAGCTTCTCTAACCCTCTTGTCCTGTGTTCATGAAACATCAGCCATTTCGGTTGAAAGTGGCATGACGACTCATCTTGGTTGTCAACTTGATTGGTTTCAGAGATGCCTAAGAGATCTGTAAAGCACAAGGGCTTCTGAGTGAGTTTGGGACCATGATCTTGGGAACTATATTTGGTGTCTCTGGTCCCTTTCACTCTCGTTGCTCCCCTGCTGTTTTCTGGATTCTGAGAGTTGAACAGCTTTTCTTTATCATTCTTTTATTCCACGGTGTCCTGCCTTGGAACCAGGTGACCACAGGCTGTAACCTTCCAAACCATAAGCCAGAATATACCTTTCCTTTAAGTTGCAGATTTTCTTCCAGCAATAGAAAAGCTGATTACCATAACTTGCCTGGTACAGAAGACTCCATTCTTACACTGCTCACTTTAGGACTCTCTGGAAGACATTAGAATGGATTGATTGATGAGAACTCAAGGTATGGGCTGACAACATCACACTGTACTATGTATGGGACGCTATTGTCTGTGGCAGTGCAACCTTTCTCTATGAAAATTCTCCAAGGGCTGATTCAAGTAGTAGTGATCTCAGAGATAATTAATTCCATAAAAGATGAATGTCCATAATAGTTTTGCTCCCAGAGTAAAATGGCAAAAAATGATCACTACACACACCAGGATCCATACACTGAGCACAATCATTGCGATAGGAGAGAAAAGTGACTACAGTTGTGAATTTGTATATAATACAAAAATGCAGCTCCTCCTAGAAGTGCGGTGTTAAAGAACATTAACACCTAAACTTGTCAACCATGAAGTGAGGGACCACGTTCTTTGTGACTGCTTCTCAAGAAGGTTGATTCTGCAACTCTCTGTTCACCAGGTAAATACTTTACAGTGAAGATCCTAATCTAAGATAAAGCAAGGGGAAAAGGAAGATGTAAATATTTAGTTCAAGGGTGTATACTAGCATTGTGTTTCAACAATAGGAAAATATATTTAAATGCACCAAAAATAATGGGTAAACATGTGCTAGCTAGAAATGATATATAGAATTTTCAAAACTCTGATGTAAATCAAAAGACAGAAGGAGAACAAAGAAAATTCAATCTAGTGAGAGGAATTAAAGCAAACACAGAAAATAGAAAAGAGAATGAGATGACAGCTATACCTTCAAATTAAACTTCTTTTATTTTTGAAGTACTTTAAATTGATTGGAAAACATGGAGATTTATAAGTATATATCAGTTGAAGGATAAAGGGACATTCAGAGAGAAATCTAAATTGTCTATAATTATATGAAAATATATTCAACATCACTGAGGTTAAAAAATGAGTTAAAATGACCACAATGTACCATTTCCACTTGCAATAAGGCATACAAACAGATAATATATCAATCATTGTTAATCAGCTATTCCTGTTTTGAATATCTGTAACTTATGTATTGTTATCTAGTGACGGTTTCTGTCTTTGTTTTTATTTTTCTTGCTCTTGTTTTTACTCTTCAAAATAAAATAAAATTATTTTAAAAAGCATACAAAAATTGTAACAATTGGTGATACCTATGATTGGTGAGGCTATAAGGAAACGAGGTCTGCTGATGGAAATATAAATTGGCTGAGACTCCCCAAGACGTGGAGGGTTTCAAGACAGGGAGTGCAAATGCTGTGGTTACACTGACTTACCCCTAGGTTGTAGATGTGGAGCCAAGACTAAGGTATATGGGTAGCAGGTTGTGTTAACAACTCATGCTATCGTAGAGATCTAGACCCATCTTTCCTTTTCATTCTCAAATATATATCTGTCCAAAATGTGCTTTGCTACTCTCCTTGGATAAAGAATAAAATAGCAAATAAAAATGGTTGACAGACTATAAAAAGCCATATGGTGTAAAACATGCCCATCTTGACAATAAAATGTCACAAAGAGCATAGAATAATTAAATAATTGAATATTTTCGTTCTCCCTTAAAAACTTTAAAATGTTTTAAAAGATGCACGTTCACATCTTTGGATAGATCCAGAAGAGATGGACAGCTTATTTTCTTTATAGAAATAGAACGAGAGTCTTCCCAGCTCCCATGCAGCTGTGCCTGTCTAAAGCATTCACAATCACTGGGCTTCTTAGAGAACCCACTTAGGCGCCACTAAAGAAAGTGCTTTTAGCAGCTGGGTCCCAAACCTGGGCCACAGGTTTCAGTGTAGCTTGTCAACCCTCAAGTGGGAGGCAGGGACTCAAGATTTTGGCCATACCTTCCATTGTTAGCCTTTTACTGTCATAGCTACTATTGCTTCTAAGGGTGACATCTGAGCAGGTTTTCATCACTGGGAAAAGAGAGAAGACATCCACAGTCCAAGAATGACAGGGTTTCCCAGGAGGGATGAAACTGTCGGCTTCTTTCAGATTCTTTGTATCATCTTCAAAAGTCAGCTCTACCACCAAAAAATTCCACTAACTGCAGATAGTCCAACTGGGTGATCAGTCTACACAGCAAACAGTTAAAATGGTATTGGGTGGGAACCAATGTATTTTAGGAGTAGTTAAGGTACTGCAGTGGAATTTTATCTAGATCTGCATAATGTTATGCCTGGGACCTTGTATAAGTTAGTTGAGTTCTTTGCCCATCACTTTCTTTATGTTCCAAAACAATAATAATCTCTTCATATACTTGTTATGAGAGTTAAACAAAATAATGCAGTAAAGCATACTATCTAGTCCTGGTATATGGTCAACCTTGATAAAGGGAAGTATTGCTTTTTGTTATTGTCTCTGAATCAGTCAATGCTTACTAGAGAAAGAGATTAAATGCAACACACACACAAATAAGTAAGAATTTACAAGATCAGCTTACAATGGCCATAAGTGAGTCAGGTATGGAAAGGGGTAAATGGTCTGTCTGCACACTAGGGACGCCAAGGATCCAGCTGAAGATCTGGAGCTTACTTTAGTGTCCATGTGAGTCTATATCAGGAGAGCAAAAGGCCTGCTCTGGAAGGATGAGGAGTCAGTACTGGCAGCTCAAGAATCTGAGCTGAAAGCCAGAAGATGACACCCAAGGTGAAAGCAAACACTGGTGCTCCCCAGAAATGGAAACTAGCCTTCCTTCTTCATTTCCCTTTATATTCTTCTGGCAACAATCCTCCTTTGGGTGAGTCTTTCAAACCCAGAACCATGCTAAGTCAATATAGTTGGCCATTTCCCACTCAAGTTGACACAATCCATCAGTGATCACAGTCTCATACTTCAGTTCTAGTTAGGCAGAGTTACTATGTCAAATAACTCTTTGTTACTGCTTTGTAATAAAGTAACTTACTTGGTTACTACTACGTTGTAAGAAAAGGCAGTAGGGGCTGGGGAGATAGCTCCGAGGCACAAGTGCCTGCTGGGCAAGTGCAAGGTCATGAGTTCGAACCCTGGTCCCCCCGGCCAAAAAAAAAAAAAAAAAAAAAAAAAAAAAAAAAAAAAAAAAAAAAGAAAAGAAAAGGCAGTAGACAAGATAATATTTGGTCGCCTAGGGGAAAAAGGCAAGATGGCCTACATTCTGCCTACATACATAATAGGTTACTGTGGTCAAATAATTTGAGAATATAGGACATGGTTAGTATTTCTCACCAGTTGCTGAGCCAGTTGAGGAGGTATACCTGGCAATCAGATCTAAACTGGAATCAGTGTAGACACCTATAGGTCTTAGTTTTTTTTCCCCTAATGGTAAAGACTAGCTCTTCCTCTCTAATAGACAAGTCAAATTTAGATCCATGGCCCTAAACTTCACAATTCTGCTAACTGTATATTTTTTTAACTGTATATTTTTTTTAATAGAGTCTTTTCATCCACTTTCTGACTTATTCCTTAACTTCTCTCCTTTTTTTAAAAAAAATGGTGGCATAGAGATTCACTTTGTTTTAGGGTGTAGAAATCTAGAAAGGACATTCTTTCTAACTATAGGAGGAAAATCCATTAAATTACAAAATCATAACTTCTCTTAAACACTACAAATTATTGAGTTTGTAGGTTGACCAAATACCTAGAAATCAAAGGAAAGAAAGGTCACCCCAAGAAAAGGTGGAAAGCACTAGATTTCTTAAAGCAAAGCATGGGATGAAGGTATGAGATTCCATACAAACAGGTAAGAATTTAGCTGAAGTTTAAAAATTAAGTGAGAGCAGTCACTTAAAGACAACCTAAAATCATGAGATTCTCAGATATTTGGGGCACTTCCCCTCAAAGAGATTTTTCTAGTCATACTTCACCAAATAAATATGAGAAAACCCAGAAGAGGCTCTGATGAAAGCAGGCATGGAACCTCACCTGGAGCCTCTTCTTCCATACAAAATAATACAGAAAGGCTAGAAGATAAGCAGTAATCCCTCTTACTTCAAGGTGCTGGTAAAAAAAAAAAAAAATTGCTAGAAAGCCTAAAAAGAAATTGGCTAGAATATACGATGGAACACCACCAACAGCATACTTAACCAATTTGATATTTATAGAATACTCTAACCAAAAGTAGCAGAATCTACCTTCCTTTCTAGTATTAATGAAGCACTAAGAGAGAAAATATTTGTGATAAGACAAATTAGAAGAATTGAAATTATAATGAAAGGTTTTCTGACTATAATAGAATTAGCTTAGCAATCTGTAATGAAAATCTATTTGGAAATTCCATGAAACTTCCCATATTAAACATCATTCTTTTCAATAACCAATAGATAATAAGGGGGAGTCCAAAAGAAATCAGAAAATGTATTCATTGACTAAGAATCAATAAAGAGAAGAAAAATGGAAAATTTCTAAAGTAGTTGTTAGAAGAAAATACATAGTGTAAAAATTTTTGTTACAAAAAAGTGACAAATTAGTAGTCTAATTTACTTTAAGACACCAGAAAAGTAGCAAATTATATATCATGTAAGAAGATATAAAATACAAAAAATGAGAGTAGAAATAAAAGTTAACCATCAAGAAACCTGATAGACCTGTAAGACTATTAAAGCAAAAAGAATCCATGACAAAAATTAACACCAAACAGTAAGATAGAGCAAAAGTAATGTCATTTCAGATATTCTATTAAAAGAATAACAAAACTTATGGCCTTAAATCTAAGAAGTTAGAGATCAGAGAGTAGCAAACTTTTTAAAGTAAATGTTTTTTTAATTTAATTTTTTTTGTTTCAGAACTTTTGTTTGTTTATTTATTTTTATGGCCAGCTCAGCCTGCCCTGAGGGCAGGGCTGGCACAGCATGTGGTGCCGGGGATCAAACCGCAGTCCCTGCAGCTGCCTGCTGGTGCTTTAGACCACTGAGCCATCCTGCCGGGCCCTAAAATAAATGTTCAGATAACAAACATTATAGGTTTTATGAGCCATATGTTGTCTCTAGGGGATATTCTTAATTTTTTACAATATTTTGTAATGAAAAAAAAAAAACCACCCTTAGCTTACAAAACATATCAAGCACAGGCTAACACTGTCCTTTATTTGAGAGGTCACATTGATTTTACCTCTTAACTAGATGATATGGACACATTTCTTGAATGGTCTATATTTTCACCAGTCACTCAAAAAGAAATAGATAATTTGAATAGTCTTATATCTATTACAACAAATGAATTTTCAGTTTAAAATATTTCAACCAACAAAACTGCTGCCACAGTAACCTAATTGACAATATCTTGATGCTATGGTTTTGTCTAGTGGTCTCCACAAAGCCTCATGTAGTCATTGGGGCAGGCTTCTAGAGTTTGTGATTAATTCTTGACTTGGTGCTGGGATTATGGGTGGGAGTGCTACACCAGCCCTGGGGCCGATAATCTACACACAAATGTAAGGAGGGAGAGATGCTTGGTAGCTGCTGCAGCTACTGCTCCTCCTTTTTTCTCTTCACTGTTTTCCTCTGCCACGAACAGCTACCCTCTGCTATGTACCACTCTGCCTGGTAGCCAGTGGAGTGTGGACTGAAACTCCCACAAACTGTGAACTCAATAATCTTTCCTTCCTTAATTTTAGGTGTTAGGTGTTTTCTTCCAGCAATGAGAGAAAAGTAACTGAGACATTTGGCAAATGTCTATAGATTGAAATAATATCAAAACTTTATGGAGTTTTCAAGTTAAAAAGAGCACTGAATATTTCTTGCTATTTGTGCATGAGTTCAGCATTGCCTTGATTTCAAAATTTGGCCAAGAAATTATAAGAAAAGAAGATTATAGGACATCATTTTTCTTTAACTTGGACGCAAAAATTCTAAATAAATATTGCAATAAACAATATAGCCGGGCGTGGTGGTGCACGCCTGTAATCCCAGCACTCTGGGAGGCTGAGGCAGGAGGATCAGTGCGAGTTCGAGACCAGCCTGGGCTACAAAAGTGAGCTCAAGGCCAGCCTGAGCTGCATAGTGAGACCCTGTCTCAAAAAGACAAAAAAAATAAAATAAAATAAAATAAAATAAACAATATAGTATCAGCATTGAAACTGCATAATGTGGATTTGAACCTGTTCATTGAAGCGGGGCTTGCAGGAAAATAAAAATAGAGAAAACCAGCTGTCCTACTTACTTTTCTCAATGATGAGATAAAATACCCAACATCAATGTTAAAGGAGGAAAGAGCTCACAATTTTAAAGGCTTCAGCTCATATTTGGTTGGGTGGCATGCTAGGTGGCATTGGTTTATGCAGGGCAGAGGGCAGCAAAGCTGGGGTACGAAGCAGCAAATGACGAGTATCATTCCTTGAGTTGTATCCAGGCTATACACTGTTAGGACAGGGAGCACTCACACTGAAGGTGGGGCACCTTTTCTTCCAGGATCACACCATGAAGCAATCCCAGCATTGCATCGTTGGTTCTAGTGTCACACATTCTAGATTCAGCCACCTCTGAAAAACTCAACCTAAGCCGGGCGTGGTGGCGCACGCCTGTAATCCCAGCACTCGGGAGGCTGAGGCAGGAGGATTGGTGCGAGTTCGAGACCAGCCTGGGCTGCAAAAGTGACCTCAAGGCCAGCCTGAACCACATAGCAAGACCCTGTCTCAAAAAGACAAAAAAAAAAAAAAGAAAAACTCAACCTAAGACCACATGAGGCTTCTTTTTTTAAAGTATTTTACTATTTTATTTCTTGTTTCAGAACTTTTGTTTGTTTGTTTGTTTGTTTATTTTTATGACCGGCTCAGCCTGCCCTCAGCAGGGCTGGTGCGGCATGTGGTACCAGGGATCGAACTGTGGTCCCTGCAGCCGCCTAAGCTTTCCTAACCAAGCGCTTTACACCACTGAGCCATCCTGCTGGGCCCCACATGAGGCTTTTAAAGGACAACTAAATACCAGCCACAACCCCAACTGTCTCAAGATTTTCCCCATGTAGGACCTTCTGAATACATCTTATGTGCCTCAACAGAAGTTGATTTGAGTATTCTCAAGCAATAAACTTCCATTTGTTTTGATGGAACATTCTTGTCATTGTTGGCTTCTTTGTGCCAACTGGACAAGAAATCACTTTTCACAAAAGATCTAAGTTTAGATTATGTCAGAGTGTTTGGTGGCATCTCTGGAGAATTTCAGAATTAAGACTTCCTATTACATAATTCACAAGAGCTTCTAGAATATCTAGAGAAAGCTTTTGTAGAGTTCTAAGTATCATATGTACATTTTTTCTTATTAGTCTCCAAATCATCTGCTTTAAATTAGGGAAATAGATATACTACCTTCACTACATGTGTATCTGTGGATTGAAGCCAGGGCACTATGCATGGTAGGTAGTTACCACAGTACAATATCCATAGCCCTTGCTATTTTGCCCTGAAGTAGGGTTTTGTTGATTGGTTTGGGCTAATCTTGAACTTGAGATCCTTCCATGCAGCTCTGAGTAGATAGCATCATAGGCACATGCCACTTTGTTTGTGTTGGTATCTTCTTAATCATTTTTTTTTAAATTCACTTAAAGGGCTGGAAACATAGCTCAGCAGTCTAAGCACCTGCCTGGTAAATGCAAGGAGGTGGGTTTGATTCTAGGTACTCCATGGTCATACTAGCCACCAAAAACAGGCATAATGTCATATGGCTATAATCCCAGCACTACAGAGGCTCAGACAGGAGGATCACTACAATTCTGAATTGTGTAGTAAGACCCTATACTGAATAAATAAAGACATAAAGATTTTTTAAAGGTTAAAAAAGAATAAAAACTACAATTCACTTACAGAAAATGATCACATTTGAGTGAAAGGATGTAGAAGCTTGATTCTCTTGCACAACTTCTCAGAAGGACCAATAAAAGACAATTCCTTTTTCACCTAAAGCCATTTGTATTTGAACAGCTTCTTTAATTGTGTCTTCCGTAAATAACTCTGCCATCAAATTTATATCAAATACCAGAAAGCTGTCTTTGGGTTTTGAAAGGTGTCTGAGTCACTTAAGAGTCACAGAGCTCTGTGCTTGAGGAAGAGCTTATTTGGTGTTGAAAGATGTCTGAGTCATTTAGGGTATATAAAGAGAGGGCTCCCTGCCAGCACGTGGGTTATCTAACATCTGAGCAGCTCAAAGTTCATGGTGGCTGTTCGCATTAATCACCATAGTTTGACTAACAAGCCTGAAGTGACAGCTCCACATCGACGTGACACCAGGGCCACAAGCTGAACAGAGACAACAAGAGAAAAAGAAACACGTTAAAACAGAAATCCCCTGTTCCTCTGTGTAGTAGCTGAGAATTTCCAGAGTGGCATTGAAAATGCTGATGATTCTATCACAAAGACATGGAGGCCAGGCATGGTGGCACACATCAGTGAATACCAGCACTCTGAGAGGCTGAGGCAGGAGGACTGCAAATTCTAACCTAGCCATGGCAATACATATAAATATACGAGCTGGAGATGCAGCTCAGTTGAAAAGATCCAGGGTGTTCAATTTCTCAGTACTTCAGAAAACAGAAATAGAGGAAAGCAAAAGACATCTCCCCCAAAGGAAAACAATAACAACAAAACACAAAAACCCAAACAAACAAACAAAAAATACCAATGCAGGGGATGCTCAGATAACAATATCAACTTCACATGTTCCTGTACATGTCTTTACTTTTTCCTGCCCAACTTAACCAACTTCTCTCTGACTTTAGGCTGTGGTTCTGTCCACAGTCCAATCATGCCTACCATCTGGAAGGTCTTGCATTTTATTTTACCATGCTTATTCAAGAGTGCAAGCTGAGCACTTCTGATTTCAAATAGTCAGATTTTGTCTTTTACTGCTAAAATATATAATCCCTGTATCCTCAAGGCCTGAGTGAGAATAGTTATATTTAAAGAAGTTCATCAACATAAGAATGGATATATTATTTATAAGGAAACTGAAGTGAATCCCTTACCACTACCTGTATTTCCAAACCCCAGTTCCAAAAACACAAAAGCAAATTACTTTATTAAGCATAATTTATTTATTAAATAAATTGAAGCAACTCATTGGGTTAATTTCTAGGTACAACATTGCAACTACCCATTCCTTTTCAGCTCAAACTTGTCTCAGTTAGCTGAAAGTACGTTACCTGACCAGGTGTTCTCTGTGTGCCTATTGGTGAAGAATGGTTTTACTCTTTGTTTGAATGGGCAGCTTGACTTGCTGGTGCTGTGGCAGGCCTCCTTCTTGGTATCAAGCTTCTTCTTCACCAACTCCCATTTCTCCAAATGAGTTCTACAGAATATTAGTTCCATAGGATGCCAGATTGTGTTTGAAAGAAAGAAGAAAACATTGAGGGTTGAGAAGAGAAACTTGTGAGAATCAACTCTAAGCAAGCACAAACAAGATGCCAGGCTCTTCAGGACCTCTTGTGTGTCTGTGTGTTTGTGTTTCCAAAACAACAACAACTCATTCGAAAGAAGACAAAGGAGCTCATTTAACTTCCTTTATCCACAACACTTATAGCTCCATATAACACCACTTGAGAATTTCTGTCAACCTGATCACTTTTTACTTGCTGATGACACTACTTCTGGGTCTCTGCTTCATGTATCAGTCAGAGTCCCACTCCCAGGGCCCATGCATCTACTGCACAGGTGTGATGGACAGAGCCACAGTCCATTCTCTGCTGCCTGATTTTATCACCATTTGCTTTCCCCAGTGTTGGAGGCAAGGTTTTTACAAGCAATAAGATTTTCAGAAGTGAATTCATTGCAGGTATACTTTATCATTGCATAATATATATGGTAAGGTAATAAAAATAAGAATAATATTAATAAGGATAAGAATAAGAATAGTATGTTCACACATTGTTCTAATTGAGCTAGTATACTACAGGCTAATAGTGTTACTTTCTCACCAAACAGCCAGTTTGTTTCTTGCTTTCTTCTATTATAATTCACTAAGGAGGCCGGGCGTGGTGGCTCACGCCTGTAATCCCAGCACTTGGGAGGCTGAGGCAGGAGGATTGGTGCAAGTTCGAGACCAGCCTGGGCTACAAAAGTGAGCTCAAGGCCAGCCTTAACTGCATAATAAGACCCTGTCTCAAAAAGACAAAAAAAGAAAATTCACTAAGGCTTTTAAGTCTATCCCTTAGAGAGCAGCCATGACACATCATGAAAGATATTTAATAAGATAGAATAGATACACATGTATTGTTCTTTCAGACCATGAGTACTGATGGTTCATTAAAAAAGACTCTGGTTTGAAAGAACAAATTCCCTTCACAACTATAAATTTTCCTGATAGAATTTTTAAGTTTCATTTTCTAAAAACAAATACTATAATATACTCCACTTTCAAACTGCTAATTGAAATATATTTCAGTTTTCTTTAAATATAGGAATGAATTATACTTGGAACAACATTCATTTTTATTAAATCAAAAGATTCTGCACATATTTTATAATATGTGAGGGATTTTCCTTTTATAATGTGTGGTTCAAGCATTTTGAAGAAAACAAAGAGAGGTGAGAGTGGGAGGAGGTATCTCCTGTTTTCACAGAGATGTCAATGTTTGAGTCATCCTTGTCATTTTCAGATTTAGCTGCCCAAAGCTGAGTCACAGAGGTGGGATGAGGTGGGTTCAACTGAGTTCTGAAATCTGTCCAACAACGTTAGTTGGCGGGTAGCTACCCATGATGATAACCTGCAGAGGCTGCCTCGTACTTTGTTGCCTGCTTTAATTTTTCTGATTCCTTTCCATTACTCTCCAAATGCAAAAATATAAAACTATTTATTGTCACCAAAAGCCTACTCCTGAGGAGGAAATTGTGGTTACAATTGTAGCAAAAGACCTTTAACTATTTGGATGTGTGTGGCTGAGTATCAACACATCCTGAATTTCTCAGTGTAGACCAATAGTAATTTACTGCAGTGTTTGGTGGAGCAGAGTGGGGGGCATTGAATTCAGAACTGGGAAAAGAACTCAGAACCTTGTACTTTCCAAGCAAGATACTCTGTTGCTAAGCTATATCCTCAGTCCTTATCCTCAGTCCTTAAAATACTTGGAATAAAGATAAAAATAGTTTGAAGAGGACCTAGCACAGAGTATATGTTCTTCCTGCTGAATAGATAAATGGATGTTTGCTATCTCTAGTACTATGCTACCTCTACTACAATTATCAGAGTTTTATTCAGCCTCCAAGTAGTTCTCTGACAATTAAATTTATTTTAGCTACTTCCTTTTGAGACTGTGGTCTATACGCTGAGCAGGACACCTGAAGCAGTATCACCAGGTTGCTTATTACAAATGTAGAACCTGAGGCTCTGTCCCAGATCTCCAGAATCAGAAGCCACTTTTTAATGACAGGGTGAATATAATACTTACGATATAATCAGAGAGCATCATAATCAGGTTAATCGACCTTACCTTGTATACCATCTACAGATGATCTATTTTTCAGATTTCGAACTACAAGGCAAAAGAAACTTTTTCGCTTAAATTGTGAGAGACAAACGCAAGACACCAGAGGTCTGCTTCCCATACTGTTTTATTTTTCCAGATGTTCTCCTCGAGAGAGGAATACTAGGAGAAGGGCAAACTGGTTCCTACAAGTACATATTATCTACTTGACATCTCATCTCATGTATTTCTTTGGCTCTTCAGACATATCATATGCAAAACTAAATTCATGCATTACATTATAACTTAATGAAAAATGTACCCCAAAAGCATCATAGCTAGAGATGGAGCGTGGTCTAAGGAGGCAGGTCATGGGGGGTGATGTGGAAGGGTATGCTCTTGTCTCCAGCTCCTTCCTTTAGTTTCTATTTTCTGGCCATTATGATGTGAGCATCTTTCCTCTGTTATGCCACTAAAATGTTTCTGTCTTGGGCTGGAATAGCATGGACTGAATCTGCTTAAACTATGAAGCAAAATAGTCTCCTCCCTTAAATTTCAAGTATCAGTCATTGGCCATAGGAAAGCTGAGACAGGCTGTCGTTAGGTTTTGGATTTCCCAGATGTAGATAGAAGCTGAGAGGAGGAGAGCCATGAAAAGTTGTTTCTTAGGAGGATATCTTGACAAGATCTAGTAGAGGAGAGCAGAGTATAACCGGGAAGAGAAGCTAAGCAAGGAAGCAATATCTAGCCAAGTCCCACAGGAAACAGAAATTTGATTTAATCTCTTATGAGACTCTTAAGACAACAATATGTCACTGAAACTGAAAGTGTGTTCCACAGAGCAGAAGACTGATATCACTGAACAACCTAACAAAAGTGCAGAATCTCATTAAACTGTAATCTGAATATTAATAAGACACCCATAGGTGTGATAAAATTTGCAAAATATTGGTATAAGACATATGCCAGACTTGTCCCAACACAGAGTGAGAATAATGAGGCATTTATATCCCATTTTTGTATCAGTCTTTGGTTAAGGGCTGCCCCCATGGTCCTTTGTTGCCTCAGTAAATTCCCAGTCACTTCTTAATGTCTATCTACACAGGAAGAAAAGTTTCAGCAACCTGTGGTCAGCCCCTGAAAAAGAGACCTAGTTTCTGTCTGCTTTGAAATTTTGGATGAGAGTGAAAATATAGCAAGAGTCAGTGTGCATAGGAGTGTTAAGGAAATGCCAGGTCATAATGAGCAGAGACTTGGCAGAGCCTGCTGGTTCTCTATTTCTCTGCTTCTTTATTCTTTTTCTTTTCTTCTCCATCCTCTACAAATGTTCAAGATCACTTTTTCCTAACTTGTCAAGTTCAGCAGACAGCCAGTCCTCTCAGGTCTGCTTTGCAAGGGTCCCCGAGTTTGTCCTCTCTTCACCACCTTGGTGCTGTCCAACTTCAAGGCTGTGCTTGCCTAGATTACTGCACCCCACTCACTGCTTTCGCCTCTGCTCATCATACGCAGGAGACTCTGAAAGACTCATCTACCAAGGTGTAGCACAAAATCTCCTGGTTACTCTTTCGGGCAGAAATAGTCCTTCTGCCTTCTTTGGCCATAGGATGCATTCTTCAAGCGAATCACTTGTCCACCCATGGTTTTGTCAGCCACTTATAAATAGCATCTGAAACATTTTGGGCCACTGGAAGATAAAGTAAGTGGTTTCACATTTGTACTTAGCACATAACAATGTTCATCTGAAACATTTATTAAATAATGATATTTTCAGTTTTAAGGTATTTTAGGTGCCTTGATGTATATTTATTAAATTTTCCAAGGGTTCAGAATTTTATACAGATAGAACAAAAAGCAAGAGATGCACATAAGCCTTGTATACTTTCTAGAATTCAAACCTCTTTGTCACTTGACAGGTTCTACCACCTACTTTAAAAAAAAAAAACCTACTTTTAATAAGAAATAACAATGACACAGTTTCAAAATACATTAGTAGGACAGCCACAATAATTAATACAATGCATATTTTTGTCTTCATAGTATTTGTTCAGAGTACAAGATGCAGACAAGGTAACTTTTCTGAACACTATTCGTGCCAATATTTCTTCTCAGTGAGCTAAGAGAAAGTAGATGTATGTATGGTCCAATATTCCATAATAGTTATTGGCAGAACTGGCAATGTTGGAAGCTGTTGAGCCTTTTACAGCTCAGCATACTAATCTAGCTTTACTTTTTATGCCTTGTGGTGAAACTTTTCTCCTGGGTGGTTAAGGCCAAGTTAAAGCAAGACCTGCATAATAAAACATGTAACTTTTGTATCTGACAAGTTCAGTCAAATCCCCTCAGGATTTACCTTGAAACCATGTACAGTATTTTTTAGAACTTTGTTCACTGTCAGCCATCTGGATAGGTCATGGCCATTGCTTGACCAGTTTGCTTTTTGTGAAAGATGAAGAGAATGCTTTCTCTCTAGGTGACTCTCCTTAGGCGCACTATACATCATCTATTCCTTTCCTCTGTGGCCCCATAATCTCCTTGAACAGAAAATTTGGGACACCACTGAGTTATAGAATGTTACAGTATAGGTTCTCCTATGTCCTGAGTCCTCACGGACTTGAAGCTCTTGGGTCAAAATATTGGCTATCCTTATAGCCTTTCTTTTTCTCTAATTATTTGGTTGGCAAACTTACATTTTTAACGCTCTAGAAAAGAAGATTAGTGATACTATTACTCTATAACATATGCATTTGAGCTTAACGTCACTGTATTTCTGAATATTAAGTGCCTTAGACTTACCATGAAACCAATATTTTCCATCAATCACTGATATTCTAATAATTCCCTATAGAATGGGATTTAAAACTTACACTTTTTTAATACAGAAATTTAGAAATCTAAGCATGTACAAAATTGAAGCAAGTCAATCCTATGGTATTTTTCCTTGTCTTATATTCTCTTTAATTACCCTTTTTGTTTTCTTTTAAAACAAATATTTAATTGAGAGAGATCATAGCAATAATTCAAATTACATTAGAAGCAACACACATCTAAAGGACCAGAACGACAGGCATTCCAAGCATGGTTTTAGTCTTACACATTGCTACTCTGAGTGTGAAAAACTTACTGTAGATTCTTAGGACCACTGTCTAATTCATCTTGTGTATATAAGTGTATGGTTTTGTTTCTGTCATGTTTCCTTTTTTTTTTTTTTTAAGAATTTTTAAATTTTATTTATTTATTTTTTCTTGTTTCAGAACCTTTGTTTGTTTACTCACTCATTTTTATGGCCGGTTCAGCCCACCTCGAGGGCAGGGCTGGCGCAGCATATGGTGCTGGGGATCGAACCGCGGTCCCTGAAGCCACCCAAGCTTTCCCAAGCAGGCACTTTAGACCACTGAGCCATCCCGCTGGGCCTTCTGTCATGTTTCCTAACTTTTCTGCTTGCTGTCTCCTCATTGTTTATTCCTTAAGTTCTTGATTTCCATTCAGCTGTGTTATGCCTTGCTCTTTTTATTTCTTCTTTTGTATTCTTACACTAGGGAGACTCCTACATTTACCATGTAGGTCTGGTTTGTTTCACTTATAAGTACATATTCAAGATACATCCACATATATATGGAGTTTTCTAGTTTATCATTCTTTATAGCCGAGTAATATTCCATTGTATAAAAATAGCTCTTCAATTTCAATTCTTCATATTATTGGCATTTTGGCTGTTTCCAGTATTTGGCTATCACAAATTGTGCTGCTGTAAACATATGTGCACAAATATCACTAGGATAGGATGTTTTCAGTTCTTCTGGGAAAATTGCTAGGGGAGTAATCGCTGGGTTGAATGGGATTTCTAGTCCTAATTTTTAAAGAAGTCTCCACACTGATTTCTATAATGGTTGCACCAGTCCACATTCCCACCAGCAGTGGAGAAGTGTTCCTTTCTCCTCACAGCCTCTCCAGCATTTGTTGTTGGTTGATTTTTTTTTATGATAGTCGTTCTTTCTGGAGTGATCATAACCTCAGCATGAGGAAATGCTCCACATCACTAGGCATGCGTGAAATGCAAATTAAAACAACACTTAGATACCATCTTCCTCTGGGCACTTTGGAAATAACTTATTTATAGTTGTTAATGTAGAGAGTTGCTTCAAAAACTGGTCACACACATGTGAAGAAGTACACAACAGCTGAAGTCAACCACTTCCTACTCTATTAGCAAGTAAATATCAGTTTCTATATTAACTCCAGGCTTGAAATTGTTTTTCCCAAATGCAAGTCTTGAGAATAAATGCTATTTGCTTTTATGAGCATCATTCAAAAACAAGGACAACATTTGTAACTTGAGTAATTAGTATTCTGTGTGCTCTTTCAAATCATGAGCATAGCACCCTCTTGCTAGGTAATCTCTTTCTCTCTTTCCTTCTCTGTCTCTCTTGCTCTGCTTTAATTAATGTTAATACATACTGCCCTACAAGAATTTGCAAGCTGTACTGAGAAATAATGCAGTGTTAGTTTTGTAATTTGGTGCACAGAGCACATTTGTGCAAAAGCTTTGTAAACTGGGCCTGTGGTCAAAAGGAGCAATTAGCACTTTGTTAGTATGCAATGATGTACTAATCTGTGCAGTCCCCAAAAGCAATTGTCTGTTTCATTTTACCCTCATGTGCAGATTTCTTTCCAGTGTGTACAGCGCTCCTCTAAAAATAACACATAGCCGGCCTGTTGCTGCAAATTGGGTTCATATAAATTAGAAAATATTTGTGTGGGGAGACGCACGTGAATGTAGGCCTACAGTTTCCACCAGAGCAAGCAAGTTTGTGCACAAGCTAAGGAGGAGCTATAGTCCTGTACTCCTCTTTCAAATTCCACAAACATGAGTCTCAATCTTTAGAAGAAAATGATGGGGAGAGTATTTAATTGCAAAATGGGATCTTAAATCAGAGCAATTAAGCCCAGAATCACAACTGCATTAACATAGCAGAACTGATTTGCATTTAGACAGATAACATCCATTCCTTTTTTTAAATAGCATATACAAGTCCTACACAAATTTGTGCATCCTTTGGACTTCTCAGATTCTTAGTGAAGCACATGACGGTGCCTGATTGATAATAAAAATAACAGTATATATTTTAGCGTGATTTTCAATGCCCTTAGGGTGATTTCACCCTTATTTTCTGTAGTTTTCTCATCTGCAAGATAGAAATGATGACTATAGTAAGTGTCTTGAGCAGTGGCTGTGTGAATTAAATCTAAAGCAGTCAGAACAGTGCTGACCAGGTGGCTGCCCTGGTATTATTAGAACAGTGCTCCACCCAGGCACCAGCTTCTGGTATTATTACTCCTACCTAGCTTACAATTAGTGTCAGAGTTCTGACTTATTTTCAGATATGAAGACTTTTTTTTAATAGATTCAAAGGGATCTACTATAGCAAACCAATTTTCCCTCTCAAAGGCTTATTTCTCAAAAAAAAAAAAAAA
>PVJA010030764.1:0-15027 GCA_004027025.1 Myocastor coypus
TATATATATATATATTCAATTATATTCATATTCTTGACTTGTATATAAAGTTACTGCTATAAACAATCAAGGTGTTCTTGTCACCTCTAAATAATCATCTCCTTCCTAAGGCAAGCTTAGCATCAAGAATCCCTGAACAAAGACTTTCTCACTTGTAAAGGGAATTATGTCCATCAGGAGCTCGGTGGCTGAATTCCAAGCAGAGATACTGTCTCCATTGTGGAGTTGCCAGTAAGATTTACACCCACTGATTGGTCCTCTCTGCATGATTCTGCAGATGAAATTAGCAAACAAATATGCAAGCACTCTGTTCAGTCCAAAGAGCCTCTTTACCCTTATTATATGTGATTTCTTTTCTGCTATTATATGCAATTTCCTTATTCCCCTGAGCTAGTTTCTACAATGGATTTTCAGATCAAAAACACATCAAAGCCCCCATAGCTGACTTCCTCTTACCCTGGATGTATTTAACACAATTTGGAGTTGGATTACAGGCACTCACTGCACAGTACAACCATGGTGAGGGGGGCAACAAGCCCAACCTGCCGAGATCGTGCTCTATCTGGCGTGTGAAAGAGGCTTGAAAACTGTAAGGAAATGTGGATCATACACTTTTAGACATATGTTCTAAGAGTGGACCCTAAATACGTGACTGGACAGGGTCATATAATCCCTGAGATGTAAGAGTGTACTAAAATAAGTCAAACATCCCTGATTTATAGTCAGCACTTTCTTCAGGATGCGAGAAGAGCGACAGTCCTTGCACACACTGGCTCCCTGTGCGGAGGCTTCCTTCCCTGCCCTTGCCCTCGCGAGCCCTCTGTCTTGTTCTCAAAGCACAGATGTGCCCTGTGTCCTCATCCCTTCCTCTGTCACCTCATCTCAGCCTCTTCATTGACACTTGAAAGTGTTTCTCAAGCAACCAGCAGTCAAGAGCATTTTATTCCCAATCTATTGCAGATTGATAGTTTCATAGAAAAGGATAAAAACGAAAGAGCAAAAAATTAAATTATGAAGACATGTAAAATACAAGTCCATGGATCGTGTTACAGTAATAACTTTTTGCTTCAGTAGTTTCTAACAGCTTAATCTCAGTCTTTATACTTACCATGTCATGGATCAGTAATGAAGTATTTCACCGACCAGTGCTGGCCCAGGGACCATACTGCGTGGAGCAGGGCTCTAGGCAACTGCTCCTGATGCAGAGAAAAGATCAGATCAGAGGCTCAGGAGGCCTGTGGACCGTTGCTGCCAAAACCAAAGCCAGCTTAGACTAGGAACAGACGACCACCAGGTCAGCCTGCCCTGCAATCTGACGCTGTGAAGTGCGTCCTTGGAGCCAGGGAGAAAGTTATGAACTCGTAGCTTATTTATGAAACACTCTTCAGAAAACTAATTTGTAGTGTCCTTTGCAATAAACATCGTTTACCTTGGAAGACTTCTTACCTGGCAATGGACTCTATTATTCGAAGTGAATCATGAAAAGTCTCCAACTTCTTTGAACTAGCACTACCTAATGTTAAATCAGATTCTATGTTCTCTGTAAGTGAACAACTTATTTTCACTTCCGTAGCTGGCCGAAGCAAACCCCCTTTACAGGATAGGCTGCTGTGAAACTGGAGGAGATAGAACAATCACAAAATTTGCTATTTTCTTCTTATAATATTGCATAAATGTTAATTCTATTCACTATTTCTGCCATTTTGTGACTCGGCTCTGGGGAGGGATTATGTCACAGCATAACAACAGAATGATAACCTTTATGGTGGGTGTCTAGTTATTCCCCCAAAGACTCATGCAATCATGGGTGGGGCTTCTAGAATTTGAGACTAACTCATGATACACTGGGATTATGGGTCTTGGTATTTCTGGGATTATGGATTTTAGTACTGCTGGTATTGTGAGTGTATGTACCTTCCCCATCCCGGAGCAATAGCCTGACTGTAATATAAGAGAGATAGAGAGACAGACTCTCTCTGCTGTCATTGTTGCTGTTCCACCACCATGAACTGTTGCTCTCTGCCATGTGCCCCTCAGCCTTGGAGCCAGTTGAATATGGACTGAAACCTCCAGTAACTGTGAGCTGAATAAACCTTTCCTTCCTTCATTTTGTGTGTCGGGTATTTGTCCCAGTAATGACAGAAGAGTAACTGAGACAATAGCGATAATTTTATTGAGCTATAATTTATGAAGTACTTTGTGCATTGTATGCATTATGTCATTTCATCTTCACCTTTTTAGTATCTTCATTCTAAATGTGGGTGATGTGAGTCGTGGAGAGGATCACATCACCAAAGTGACTTCCAGCTCACAGCAACGGTACTGATTTGATTTTATTATATATATATATATATATATTTTTTTTTTTTTTAAATTTATTTATTTATTTATTTTTGCAGGACCGGGGTTCAAACTCACGACCTTGCACTTGCCAGGCAGGCACTTGTGCCTCAGAGCTATCTCCACCGCCCCAATGGTACTGATTTTAGTGCATAAAATCTAAACCCAAACCTTGTTGATTCCCAAGTCTTTGTTCTTTACCTGCAGGGTAAATGGTCCCCTTTTATTTTTGCTCATGTCAATAATTAAGTGGACAGTAAGACCTGGCCAGACCCTCTCAGGGAGGCTTATGCTATGAGAGACTGCTTGGCATCCAGCCAGGCCTTGATACTATCCTTTGCAAGCTCTTGGGACCCCAACAGTGAGGAAGGCCTCATGCTCGGTGACTGCAGGGAAATGAGAGAAGAAATCAAGACTATGTCATAATCCACATAATCTATGATGTAATCTATGTCTTTGTGTAATCCAGACAAAAGTGAGTCTACCACATAGAGTATAAACAAAAATTACCTTCTAGGGTCTGGGGAGATAGGTTGGTGGTCTAAACACCTGCCTGGCAAGTACAAGGATCTGGATTCGATCCCTGATACCACCAGGCACACTGTGCCAGCCACCAAAACTAGGAGTGGTTGTGCACACCTGTAATCCTCACACTGGAGAGACGAAGACAGGAGGATCACGATGAGCCTGAGCTCTGTAGCAAAACCCTATACCAAATAAGTAAAAGAATAAATAAATATTTAAATAAAATAATAATAATAATAATAATAATAATAATAATAGCAAAATTGTCCTCTAAACCAAAATATTTCCTCTTTTGCATAATATGAAAGACCGTTGTGTTTTTTTGTTTTGTTTCTCTTTTGTTTTGACCAATTACATCCACTGTCTTCCGAGCTCAGATTTACAAAGAGCCCTAATCACAGAATAACCCACACTTCCAGGCAGAGTTTAGTCACAGTGATTGTCTGCTTCCTCAAAACTTAGCCTGAATTGGTGAACACAGCCCAAGCTGCCGCAATAAGTCATTCTTAACACCTTTGCCCTGAGATAAATCCCACAGTTGCAACTAGCAATGAAACTCACTTGCTCAAACTCTACGTCCTCGCTAAAGTCTCCACTAGAAAACACTGACAACTAGAAACCGAAGAAGGAGATGATAACTGGAAGTGTTTGAAGTTGAAGATAATAGGAGAAGATATGATTGTAGACCAAAACACCTGTACACACACACACACATACACACACTTCTATGTCTGTCTATCTATCTATCTATCTATCTATCTATCTACCTACCTACCCACATCTCTATTTGTGCTCCTTGTATTCCTCCATCTCTCTGGATCAAGCCATAAGCACAAAGAACTAGCAAGAGAAAAAAGTTTAAATCTGTTCCTTCGTACATAATCCCTGGGATGGGTTCTGAGTTGTGAAAGAAACATTATGACAACCTAGATGCCATAACTCTTTCAAAAGACTATAAAAATAGGGATTATAATAACATTGTTAGTTTTGTATTCTTGTTTTGAACATCTGGAGTAAGCGGGGTGTGGTGGCACACGCCTGTAATCCGAGCACCTGGGAGGCTGAGGCAGGAGGATCAGTGTGAGTTCGAGACCAGCCTGGGCTACAAAAGTGAGCTCAAGGCCAGCCTGAACTGCATAGCGAGACCCTGTTTCAGAAAGATGAAAAAGAAAAAGAAGAAGAGAAAGAAAATCTGTAACATATGGATTGTTGTGTGTTATCCTGTTTCCGTCTTTATATCTGGTATTTGTTTTGGCTTTTGTTTTTACTCTTCAAAAGAAAAGAAAATAAATTATAGAAATGACTATAATCAACATGCACAGGGTATGATTCTTATAAGAATGCTGAAGTAAAAACAGCCTGATGCTCAGGGTAGGCTCTCTGTGAAGGGGCCTAAGGTAATTATATATAGGTCCTCACTTAGGAGCAACCAAAGGCTTGTCCCTCTGTCCCAAGCACCTTTCCTGAAAGCCCCAGAAACTCCTCTGCCTGCTAACTATGGTCACGAAGCAGAGTTAAGGGTGTAGATCACTCATAACTATTGTAAAGATGAATATTTGGAGGTTGCTGGCTCTGATCACTTTAGTGGACAGCAGGAGTCTAAAAGGTAATAGGTTTCAGGTTTTCCATCTAGGAAGAGTCAGACAATGAATGGAAGGAAGGAAGGAAGGAAGGAAGGAAGGAAGGAAGGAAGGAAGGAAGGAAGGAAAGAAGGAAGGAAGGGAGGAGTTAAAATATGTCTTCTCCTGGGGAAAGAAAGCCAATAGAGCTGCTCTACTGTTACCAGGGCTGCAGAATCCCCAAAGCCCAGGCAGGAAAAAGGCAGAGGAAGTCCACTTTCTACAACCTGACTCAGCCAGGCCCTGCCTCGGGAAAGAGTCTGGTTTACAACCTTAATTTTTACCGATAGGCAAAAGCTGTGGCAGAAATGTTAAAATCATAGCAGAAAGCTCAAATTTTACAACGGCTTGGTTTGTGTCTATATGTCCCCACAGGGCCTCAAGCAGCCATGAGTGGCAGTTTTTTCAGCGGTGGCTGCATCCAGAGTGCGTGACTGGGATTGACTCATGGTGATTGCTAGGCTCAAGGGCACTAGGATTAAGGGTGTGAATGCTACCTGCTTTGAGTAGCCTGGAGAAGATACAAGAGATGAGGGCCTGTGAGATAGCTCAGCAGAATTAGTGCCTGCTTAGGCAAGAGTTAGGGACCATGGTTCTTATCCCCGGCACCACGTGTCTCACCGGTTATCCTTATGCTGGGGAAGCTGAAAACAAGAGGATCACTGTGAGTTTAAGCTGTGTAGACCTGTGCAAAATATATATTTTTTAAAAAAAGACACAGGAGCTAGAGAGAGCTGCGGTCTTCCCTTGTTGCCTTACAATTTGCCCACCACTGAGTGTTTCTTCTCTTTGGTTGGCATCCAACCATCCATACCATCTATTAGGAAACATCTACAAGCTATGAGCTAAGTGAAGCTTTCCTCTCTTCACTTGTGAGTATTGTGTATTTTGTGGTGGTAGCAAAAAAAGAAGAACTAAGACAACAATTAAAGGCTTTCTTTTAAATAGAAAAATACAATTTTATTGTCTACCCGAACCTTTGATTCAGGATGAATGGTTTTGTTTTGATGACTTTAAAGGTGGTAAGGAATGAAACTACTTTATACCATGAAGAATTTTGGAAGTACTGCCAATCAGTTTCATGTTTTAGGCTAATAGAGTATCAACAATATAGCAAAAATGATTCAGGGTGACATGGTATTTTTGAATAACTCCAAATGATAATTTTCAAGACTGTACATGAAGTATTAAAACTAATAATTTAAAACATTTACATATTTCAGCTCTCTCTCAATGTATTTTAATATTATCCATCATGAAAGATAAAAAATTACTGAGTTTTTCAAACTTTTAAAATTAATAATTTATCAACTCAGTAGCCAAAAAAAAATTAAACCCATCCTGCTGTAAAGGAAGGATTTAATATAGTATAATAGCAATCTACAATAATTACATGATTTTCTTTAGAGTCATTATAATGACAATGAATTTAATTATCAAACATTGTACAAGTGAAGCACAAAAGCTTTTCCCTATGGGAGAACAACCTGACCACTTTCCCAATCACCATTTAGTAGAGAAAGTTGATAAGCAAAGGCTGACTGCTGTTATCTGAACTGTAACAATGTTGCTACAGCTGCAACCTGCATACTTCATACACTCTTTGTTAGCTATGGAAATAATTAGACAAAGTCTTATGATATTATAACAGATGATGTTATGTATGAATTTAACCATCCATTTAGATATTCTAGGCACTTGGGACATTCTACACAGACTTATACCTAGTAATTTATCAACTATACATTTCTGTAAATTGGTTAGAATTGAACTCATTTCACAGGGTGACTACAATAGCATTGGAGAGAAGCAGTTTCTTTAAGATACGGAAAATTAGGTTGTGAATATAATCACTTCAGAGGACATTAAATACAGCGCAATAAACTACACACTAACAGCAAGTTTCCATTTTTAGATACTCATTTTGGGGTCCTATTAATTATTAATCTGACACTGAATAACTTACATCCTTTTGTCATACCCACAACTCTACATTTTTGAGCATTACATGAAATGTCATAGCATACTATCTACTAAAAGTCACAATTAATATTGAAGTTCAGCTCCTGTATTTAAACTGCAGCAATATATAAACATTAAAATGAATCATCAGGGAACGGCACTTGCATAGCCACTTGTGTACTTATTTTCTTATTAGCTATCAACCAACTCATACCTTTTATCCTCACCAAACCACAATCTATGAATTTTTGTTCATTGTCAATTCAGAGGAGCAGTACAACAGCATCTTTACATTAATTTTAAAGCTCATTTATTAAATTAATGTAGCAATTTATCCCAATGTGACCTCGACTTTGCAGGCTTGAATGCTGTTCTATGTATGTAAAAATGTGATGAGCTCCCTTCTTGAGAACTGTATAATTTTAATGAAGAGACAAAAATACACCTCACTCAAAGCACTGACCTAGATTGGACATTAATTTTCTAGACACTCGCATCAGCACTTTAATTATATTACTTCTAATCCTTATAATGATACCATATTGCCTAAAACTGGAGAGAATTCCAACTGCTGCCCCAAATAAGTAACTTTACAAAGGTTTCTGCATCCTCTGGAATGTACGCAACTCTGCAAACTGTAGAAAGCTCAATTGACTAATTAGTGAAGTTTCTTATTACATATTAATATAATGACAGGCAAATTCTAGAAAGAGGTCTTCCACTGTCCAAAAGACAAGAAGAGACCTTGCTTGGCAAAGGTAAGTTTCCAGTTGAAAGACACACAGCTAACTTATCAGGCTATTTGAAAATCTTTCACATTTTTTCCAAAACCTATTTCCTCCTAATATGCTGATGGTTGGTCTGAGTGAGCGAGAGGATCATGGGAGAAAGTTTGTATTCTCCATTATTATCATGTTGGTTAATGAGAACTGCAAATGTTGGGATCATATTTAAAAGGAAATTGGAATCAAGTTCCTCTAAGGAAGAGGACTGATAATCTTATTAAGTCAAGTATTCATTTATTAAACAAATATTAATTTTTGGTTATGCATAAAATTTGAGGAGAAGGGACATGAAGATAATGAAATCTTTCAAATCCATATGCTTTGCCTGCGGAACTACATTTATTACCTGCTGTGATGTCACTGGGTAATTTTCCTGGTGGATGGAGATTCAGCTTAAGTTTTCCATCACTGAGCAAGAGGAGCAGACCTCCGGAAACGAGATGCAGTTCACTGAAAAGAAGAAGTCCTGCCTTATTCCAGGTGCGAAATTGAAAACTGACCGATATCTCATCATCTGTGGAAAAGGTTGACAGGGCTAAGTAACTCCTGGAGCTCAGGAAAGTCACAGGCACAGACTGTGGTTGTGAACAAGAAAACGACACATTTCCCTGAGGATAAGAAAAAGGAAAAAGCTTTCAGCATGTTATTTACAGCCCATTAGTAATAGAATTTGAAATATTCATGAGTGCTGCTTATCAATCTTCCCTGATCCTGAATTTAGAACATTTTCCTATCCTCCTGAAAATCCAAATCCATGCAACATAGCGTATCTTAAAGCTTCTCCCACAACTTTCTATGGTCTTTGCTCCATTTCTCGCCTTTGATACACATTTGACAAATCAGTGAGATACACTTTATGTAGAAGAACACACAGGGGAAAGAAAACACATGATCTTGGTCAAACTAAAATATTTGACTATAGTTTGATTCTATTAAAATGAGTTAACTTTTATTATCAATCACTTTTATTGTCAATCCCTGTCGTGTTCCAGTCAGTGAAACAAACGCTGAAGAGAAAACAGTGCCAACTTGGGTACTAACCCACAATGTATAAGTGATTATAAGACTATCAAACCCAGCAAAACTACAAACAGATCACCCACTATGGTTTGGTCTTAGGCTTCGCTGGACAGCTTGCCACTCTACAAGAACATATCTTGGTGCCAAGGAAGGTGTAGGAACATTTTGTGAAAATTCATTTTTTTAAGATGACATATACACATATCTATCAGTAATATTTTCATTTTCCTTTTAAATTATTTTTTCCTTTTATAAAAAAACCACTTCAAAATCTTGCTGGATGTTATAGTCATAGAAAATATACCACCGATTCAGAGAGAATTAGGACTGAAATTCTGCTCTGGTAATAAATATTTTGATGTGTTTGGGGACTACCTGATGCAACATGAGCTTAAATTTACATATTTTGAATTTTAAGCAATGAAAAAAATTAATTAAAATCAATTTAGGCCTGCTTTCTATTAGTGAATTGGCACAGGTGAAAATGACATTTCCCAGAATTTTCTTCTTTGTATGATCTTTGGGTAAAAGTTAGCTGAAAAAGAGAGACAAACACTAGCCTTTCTGCTTAAAGGTATCCTGGGGTTTAGGCACAGTGAAGGATCTGTTGGTTTATCACATACAGCTTTGCTTTCTGCCTCTGTCCCCCATTCCTCCATTCTGGATCAGCTCTTCTCCCCAGTGGCTGGCTCTGCTGGGTCACGACCTATCCCCTCAGATACTTGGCTAGGGATCCCTGGAGCAATGCTCCTCAGTGGCCTCAAGGCCCAGAGACCCCTCAGAAAAGTGCCTCCATAAACTGGAAATGCTCTACCAAGTCTATTACTTAGGTACACCATGGCTGCAGGCAGAATGAGGGGCTCTTCTCATCTCCCACCTTCCCTTGCCAGGCTTTTACCTCCACACTCCACCAGTGATGGCTAAGATGCAAGTCCTAAGAGAGGCCCCTGCTAGTGTGCACCCTGGCACTGTTCTTCTGACTGAACAATGACCTGCAGTTAGCTTTAATTCCATGCTTCCATCGGCCAGAATCTAATGAGTCCAAGCAACACTACTGCTCCAGCAGATTGACAGATGCAACGACGTAATGCCAATTCATTTCGCTATGAGTGACCGTGACAAAATACAAGTTTCTTCCAATATATCTCTAATAGACATGCATGTTAGTTGATTCTGAAAACTGCATGTGCTCATCTGGTGAGTTGGTCAGGGAATATCTTATTAACAAAATTACAAAGCAAAAAGAAATTAGCTGCCTGGGAGTAATAATATCACAACACAATTAAAATATCAACTGCTAGAAGTAACTGCTTTACTTCATATAAGAGTAAAATTATGGTCTGAAAATTAAAATTACTTTAAATAGAATTAATCCCTTTTTATGCATATTGCTGATCAGAGAAAAAATTTAAATATGAGCAATCTCTAAAATACCACATCATATGGGAAACTAGAAAGGAGCAATTTTACTGCAGAAACGATTGTATTTTCACTGACTCCATCCTATGAAGACTCTTACCATAATGAAGATTTGTGGGTTTTGCTTCTTGGTCAAATCAATGATATCCACTCCATTATAATAGAGATTTTCTAAACATCCGTGAAAATTGTTATGTGGGAGTGACACTGATTTTGAAGGTTCTGGAATCCCTCCAAAGCTGATCTTAGAAAGAAAAGTGGCATCAATAATATTGTTTAGTGATTTTATGATAATCTGCTTAAGTAATTATGACCAGCAACTATAGCTATAATCATCACTCACAACTCAAGTTTTCATCACCATGCACTGGAAAAGATTAAGATACAAACTTTAAAACAAATATATGTGCATTTGGCCTTCCTTCACCCAAGAGCTGAATTGACCATACAAGTGGTTCATCACGTCTGGTTTTGACATTTATCACTTCAGGAAGAAAGACACATCTTTATATCCACAGTAGAACTTGACCTGTTTAATACTGTAACTGCTTATGATACCTCATTTGATGTACATTTCTAGTGCACATTGGTATTTGTGTATTTGCATTGATTGACAATGAGTTCATTAATATTTGTTGCTACCCGCTCTGCATAAATGTTCACTGCTCAGGAGTACACTGCAACATAAAGAAATCATGCAACACATTCTATATTTGCTACTAGTAATGAAATATATCTGTGAGGCAATTTTTGGCCTATGAACAGTTGTACCGGCATACTTCAGGTAGAAAGGTTCCTATGCCATGATGATAAATGTACACATCGTCAGAAGGATGAAGCCTCAGGCATCACTGGCCTGGACCTAGTAGTGTGAGTTAGCGCACCCTGGGCAATGCTTTGCTGACCTTGTGATTTACAGTAAAGGTGCATTTTCTGTAGCATGCTTCCTGCTGCTAAGCAAAACCACATATCCATCATGACTTGTGTATTAATTGAAATGTAAGCATCACACCTCATAATCAAGATCCAGGTAATTAAATTCTCCCTGTGTGTGGAAACGGTGCCGGTGCTCATCCACTGTAAAGTTGACCTGTTTGCCCAGACGCTGGAGGATCACAGAGTGCCAGTGTTGGTCATCCAGCAGGCTGCCCAGGGTGAGATTGATCAGGCTGTGAGGGGAGGACAGCTTGGCAGCACCTGAGAAGGGAGGGGAAATAAAATATCAGTATTCCCAGTTAAAAGAAAAAAAAAGTTGCACTTTGGTGGGCCAGCATCTTTTACAATCATTTCACAGTGTTCTTTCACGCATCCCATCCCGAACATTAGTATGGATTTACCTGACGTTCGAATATAATGCTCTCTCAGCCTTGCTATAATTTCTTCCACTGTTAATTCATTTTATTATTATTACCCATTGCATGCTCATTTTCTATGTAAATTTTATCTTTGCTACAACCTCATTATTTTTACTACTGTGATATTTTTCAATGACCCATCCCTTTCTTTATAATGCTAGAAAATAGCCATATAGCTCTATAAAGTTGTGTGTGTGTGTGTGTGTGTGTGTGTGTGTGTGTGTGTGTGTGTGTGTTGGGGGGGCTGAATTCCCCTGATATTCATATGCAGTTCACAAAACATGAATAATTTTAACACAAAAGTAATACTGGCATACAGTTGAGCCCTTGAATCTGAAAATAAGATACCTAGTTACTTTTAATTTTTAAAACTTTTTTATGTATTTAGCACAGGATCTCACCACATAGATCAGATTCCATAGTGATCCTCCTGTTTTTCAGCCTTCCAAGTGCTGGGATTATAGGCATGCCTCACCATACCCAGTCTGCAGGCCAGGGACTGAAACTCCAGCCCCTGTGTCAGCCTAAGCAGGTGCTCCAATCTGCTGAGCTATCTGGGTGGCCCTGCCTACTTGTTTTTAAAAAGCTATAAAAGCATAAAGGTTCCTAAGTCATAAGGAAATGACCAGATTTTTACACACTTCCCCAATGGCTTTACCTGAATTGATAAGTAGGAAGAGTTTTCCTCTTTTTAATTCCAGGGTGATGTGATCTCCAGTTGGCCCTGCTCTGTGGAGTAGAATCCCGTCTCTCTGCATGGTTTTAAACTTCAAGGAAATAATGTCTTTTATTGGGCTCAGAGATTTTTGATCAAATTTGTACAGAAGGGAACTTTTTCCATCAAGATCAATCACCTCTGATCCTAGAGACAAAAACATTAAAAGTCATCCTAAGGATAGACAGGTGTTTCATTAGAGCATTTTAAATGTGCTTGTGAGTCTGTGCCTGAAAAACAACTGATCTGTGTCACATACTCTATTGAACCCAGGATAGATTCCATTGTGGTCTTTCCTAACTTGCAAAAAATTAATCCTCTACAGCTATATTTTAAGTGTATACTTCACTTCTCTATATTATTCAAATCTATTTCTTCTCAGGGCATGAGAAAATAGAAAACTAGTTAAAAATTCTAATTAATGTGCATAAAATTATTGTGTATTTCATGATCAATACTTTTTTTAGGATCAATATTTTTAACAATGTTCTTGAATGGGAAAATTAAGTGTTTTTTATTTTTGTTTTTGTTTTTGTTTTTGACGTGCTTACCCTAGACATAAAATGGCACTTCAATCACTCACTACACTGACATTTATATTTTGTCTTGCATCATTTCCATGGCTAAATGATAGTACTAGATGTTAGTTCTGTTTCATGCCTTCTTAAGAATGATGCTAGAAAAATATTAATTTAATGATATTGTGAGGTTTGTCCCCTGTAATTTTGTCACAACTGTGACCCTGACATATTTTTCAGCTTTCTGACAGCGTCTTCCCTACGCATTGGCAAGATCACTCTTATTCAGCTCAAGTGAGAAAGATGTCATGTTACACCAGTACCTCTGTCAAAATCAGATGCACCCTGATTTGAACAAGAGACACAAAAAAGAACTGGTACTACTCAGAAGTTCTAGGTGTGTTTTCTACATTTTACTAAAGATTCTTTTTTCAGTCAATTATCTTTGAGAGCACATTTATGCAATAAATGAAGAAGTTAAAGAAACCCAATATAATGTGAAGCTATTTTTTAACTGATAAGCTGACTGGTGGTTAATAAAATGGCATTACAGCTTATGCATTGTCTTTCATTTGATAAAATTATTAGAGCTTCTTGTACGCCCAAATATACATTTCATTCAGACTATCCATCATGTTTCGAAAAATCGCCCATAATCACCACTACCTCAGTTTTTTTTCAACTAGTCTATGCGGCTAGCTTTCAAAACGTCAAAGATTTTATCTCTCCACATCTTGCTAACGCACTTAGGAAGAATTCATTCACCAAGTACACATGAATAAACATTGCATTCCTCAGAAAGAATAATGTTAAATGAACAATTATTCCTTGTTACATAGCTGAATGAATGTTCATGGTAAGAACCTAACTCTGTCAAATACAAATGATGGGTTCTATGATTATTAGATTCCGACAAATTAAGAAAAATTTCAGTGAGACACACTTTTAAATGCCGACACATTCGGAGCAGTGTGGTTGCTTCTGAAAGAATGTATTGCTTGAAGGCACCATCAGAGCAATGATTTTATCTTCGTCAAAGACTATTTTTGGAATTAGCTACTGAGATATTTTTCAAACAGACAAACAGAAATTTAGCCTGTGTTACCTTAGCCCACTATTTTCTCTCTCTCTTTTTTTTACTATCATTATTATTACATTTTAATGGTCATATGCATCTTCTATGACATCTAAATAAAGCTTTTGTGCCTAGAATATTGCCATCAGCAAAACGGGGCAGTGGGAAAGATGTAGGAAAGTGATGCCTAAAGCGAGGGGTGCTGCATCATCCCTTCAACTGCAGCCACTTGGCACCTTCAGGTTACCGCCCGCTCTGTACCTTGCAGGGTTATCGTTATGCAATTAGATGGATTCAATCAGGAAACATTTATTCAGTTCATCATGTGTGAGGTACCATGCTGGGTGCATGGGATAAAGGAGTATTTGGGACCAGCATGGTGCCTGCCTCCGTGTAGCTCAGACTCAGCAGAGGTGGACAACATCTGGCAAGTGAGCAAATAAACTCATAAAACTGTTATGGGGCATAACAGACTGTGAAATCCAGAAGTGTGATGAGTCGTTAAGATTGTTGATGAAGGTCTCTCTCGGGTCTCAGGCCTGGAAAACTGAGGCTAAGACAACGCTTAGCAGCCTGTCACTTGCTACAGTCTTCACATTCTACAAGCTTTCTGCATAAACTACCTTACCCTTGGAACATGAGGAGGCCTACACAGTTCTCCCAATACGGCCCTATTCGTTGCTATGAAAGAAAGCTCTGAGGATTGATGAGAAATGACAGTGACAGGAATTAATTCAGTGCTCAGACACGAAGTGTGCTTTCCTTGAACAAAGGGGGCTGAAAGTGCAGAAGGGGTAGGCCAGCGCATTGGCTAGCACACCACAGATTTCGTGAATCAACGAATGAGATCGTCTGGAGGAAAAGCAGCTCAGCTTAATTCAGAATGTGAGTGCATTCTCAGCGTGCAAAGAATTCACAGAGCACGTAAATGATATGCTGACAGGAACTCTTGTGAAGTGACAACTAATTCTGGGTGATTTCTAACAATATTAGTTTAGGTAGCACACTCATTAAGTTACATTTAGAAAAGGTATTTACATAACCCTATTTATGTAGGTTTCAAACATAATTTTATTTTTATTAATTTATTTGTATTGGTTTGCGTTTGTGGGACATAATAATTGCATTTGCTTTGGACAATTGGTGTACATTTTTCTGCCTATGTCTGGGCTACGGCCTAGGTCTTGGTGTGTGTTATATGGAGCCTGACCATTTTCGTTTCTCCTTTTATTCCTCTTCCTGCTTCCCTTTCTGATCACCAAAATGTGTCTTCCTGTTTTCTATCTTCTCACTTTTAGTTTTAGTCCTTAATTTATGCAAAGTTATTTTTTAATATTCACATTTTTAATTTAATTTTCTGTTTATTTAAATTTAAGGTTTCCCATGTTCTGTATCTAACTTATTCCACTGGACATCACGGTTTTAGGATCTTACCATCTTCCTACAAATGAAGTGAACTATTCTTCATGGCTCAGAAGAATTCCATCGTGGGTGTAGACCACATGTTTTAATGCATTCTTCTGTCTATGGGCATTTGGGTTTTGTCGTCTAGCTCATGTGAATTGTGTTATGGTGAAGATGGGCACTGATGTATCGCTGTAGTAAGATGACTTTAATTCCTTTAGGAATATATCCAGGAAAGCTAGAGTTGGATCCAATGGAATTTCTATGTTTAGCTTGTGAAAAAATCTCTG